>JAPMOB010252300.1:0-77282 GCA_029875015.1 Lepomis gibbosus
GTGTGTGTGTGTGTGTGTGTGTGTGTGTGTGTGTGTGTGTGTGTGTGTGTGTGTGTGTGTGTGTGTGTGTGTGTTTGGGGAAAGGGTCATGAGAGTCAGTGACAGTGGGAACCCAGGCCTTGTTGAGGAGTCGGAAAAAAACTGCAGCCTCCTGTCAGAAGGGAGAGTCTGACAAAGTTTGTGTCCAGGGTGGGAGGGGTCAGCCACAATCTTTCCTGCATGCCTCAGGGTCCTGAAGAGAAGGTGGCAGCCAATCACCTTCTCTGCAGACCGAATGATATGCGGCAGCCTATAATACTATAATATAGCCTATAATTATATAATATATAATTGTAATGACCTTAATGACCCCCTGACTTTTCATCAAGCACATGATGGTGGACTTCAGTGGCGGCTTCCTCTGTAGAAGCCTCTGGGTGTGTCTGCCTCCTCTATGCTAGCGTTGTGGTTTGTTTGTTTTGGAGCTGGTTCGGTGCCTTAGCTGGCCTCTTTATTACTGTATTCCCTAATGCCTTGATTTAATGCACTCTCAGAGGTCAGATATTGTGCTGGCAGCCACAGACCACTTCCTTCAACACCGCCCCATTAATAACAGCAAATAAATCAGGCACACTGAATTTCTGCACTTGCATATTGGAGCTATTTGGAGCGCTATGGGAACATCTTTATTACATAGAGAAGGTGTAATGCCAAACATCTGTTTACACCTCCATCCAAAGTCCAAAACATGTGGTCCATGTCCAAATTAATTAAAGGTACTATTCCATGTGGGATACTTTTGGGATACATTTGCATTCCATTAAAATCCTCAGAGGGCCTCAGATTGATTTATGGAAGAGTCATATGTCCATGTAATGGACACTCACTCTGTAAACTCTTCAACAAATGATTCTTTCCTAGAAAAAAATCTTTTCTTTTTTTAAGGTGATTTCATGAAATAATGCAGACAACGTACACACACTATCAAGGCTGTAATGTATAGTTGTAAGATAATCTAAGAAGTGCATGTGATGTAGCCCAGTATGTGTGATTCATGTTTGTAACTAACCTGTTTGAAATAAACAAAGGGTAAAATGAGTCATTCTCAGCGAACAGTACGGTGCCAGATCATTCGCCTTTGCTGCAGCCTGGTTTCTGCACATACATCAGATTTCGTTTCTTTGTCCGATGATACGGATGTGGTCTGACAGAAGACTTATTATTGTTGTCAGCATGTGTTTATCTTGATTTGGCCGTGTATAATCAACCTTACCCAGCAAGCACCTTTCGTTTGATTCAAGTGCAAATTTGGCATCAAAACCCTTGTGTGTCTTTTGAGATTAAACTTTGAATTATGCCAAATATCTTCTATACTAAATAAATAAATAAATGCATAAAGATGAAAAAAGCATACACAGGACACCGGTTCTGTGCTCACAAAGTCATTTATATTGTTTATGTACCATTAATCTCCCACAGCATTTTCCCATTCACTTTTCACATGAAAGCATAAATTGCTCCAGGCTGCTCTCATGCAACAACAGCTTATACTGTCCATACTGTAATGGAGAAAAGCAGGCATCATATTCTCAGTAACTGAGACAGTAACTGCTCCCCAAGAGTAAAAGAATCAGTCTAAAAGAAACAAAAACACAGGACACTACTATTCATCCATAATTATGATTTTGTGGAAATACATTTTGCCTAGAGGAGAATATTAATTTCAAACGCTTCTCTTCTGAAGTAATCAAAGATGCTGCATTAATTACACACACACAAAGGAATCTTGTTAATGGCGATAAACACCATCAAAGTTAATGAAGGAACTTAATGCAAATAGGATACTTGTACAACACTTGTACACGTGTGTGTTTGTGTGCTGGCATGGGGACAGTCTCCTATATACTGGAAGTCCATGATTCTGTGATGATTCGTGATTTTCTCAAGGAAAAGCATGTTGGTCTGCCCAACTGAATAATCAACATCATTAGCAATTCTATTTTTTCTCCCCATGCTATTAAAAATGAACAAACCCACTATAGCTGCAAAATTTGGCAGCAGAGACTTCATCTTGATTTGCAAGGCAGCCAATGAAATGTCTTGGTGGGGGCGGGCATTCTCTCAGATGTTAAGAAGTATGAATTATGCAGAAAGCAGCTATTCCAATATTTATCACTATATGTGATATTTTTTATTGCATAGGGGAAAGCAGGCGTGATTACACTTCGTATATTTAGATTTCACAATTCCTGGTAGCTTGAGTGACCAATTATCAGTGTTTGACTTGTTCAATCAAAGTAATCTCATTGCAACCCTGCAGTCAGCATAAGTGGATGCTAAGAATACAACTGAGAAAGTGAGAGTGAATGGATCTTATGTTTTCACTTGCATGCTCAACTAAATTATGCACTGGAGCATTGTTTATCCATCAAACCAGGCCCTGTTCCAAAAATCCACTCACAAAGAAATTCAAAATTAATTGGCAACACCAAAGTGGAGACACAGCAAACAGACAGGCAACGTTTCTCCTCTGTCCATGATGCAAATGATATCCAGTATGGGAAAAAGCAGAGCTCGCTGTCTTTTATGTCTTGTCCCCTTGGCTCTTATGCCAAAACTCTGTTGCTCTGTGGAGTCTTTAACCTCTCCACCCCTGGTTCCCCAAGGCTCTGGCGGGAATTTCCTGACTAAAATTAATGCAGCAGTGAGCAGCAATTGAGGAGGTAAATGAAGGATGGTGAATGACGGTCTGATAATTGGGGTCTGTTGCAGCTCTCAGTCCTCTCTCTGATCTGGGGACAGGAAGGGAATGGGAGTTGGGAAGGGGGAGGGCGGCAGGGCTTACTCAGCAGAAGAACCCATTTGAAGTAGGAACACACCATCCTTCTACCTTTTGCTCTTATAATAGCCCTTTTGTACACTCTTAAGTGACTTGCTTAGCTATATTGCGTGTGGCTTACCTGTTCTGAAAGTTACTCTTTGACTCCGCGATCAGCGGTCCTCGAGAGAGTGCTGTTCATGCTCGATGGGAAGCGGAGGGGGAAGCTGCTAAGTGGTGCACCTTAGCGAGAGCCGTGTTTACCCATGAGCACTCAACACAGTGACACATGCTTTCACTTTTACTAATAAATCATTGAAGGTCTGATGTGCATCGATGGGAATGCAGTGTCAGTTTTGATACTTGATTTGCATTTCTGTCACTTCGCCTTACGTTTAACATAACTCCAGCTGTGCAACTCAATTCACACTGCCCATGGGCATGACTATGACGAAGCATTCCTCAAAATGACAGCCTGTCATTGCAACACATCAGTAAATCTGCAGTTTTACTAAGTATTTAAAACAAAGATGCGTTGCAAAAGGTATTTGCATGCTGTATGCTAAAATTACAATAGATGTCTACAATTGCATTATTCCGTTCTTTCTTGGTAACACACAGGGATGTAACTAGGATTGAAAGACGGAGGGGGGCTTAGACCTCATGGTATGTGTAACCAACCGTTCTCATTTACTTTACATTTAGCTGACGCTTTTATCCAAAGCGACTTACAATTGCTATACATGTCAGAGGTTTCACGCCTCTGGAGTGTCTTGCTCAGGGACACATTGGTAGATGGGTCACGGTGGGGAATTGAACCCGGGTCTCTCACACCAAAGGCATGTGTCTTATCCATTGCGAATTCACCACTTCCATGCGTCCATAAGTCGTCACATATGGACGCATGGTCAAGAGCCATAGTTGTCAGTTTGTGACATAGTTCCACGTAATGGGGGAAGCCTCAGTTTTTGACGGTAAAGGCAAGTAAATAATATTTAACAGAAAACACCCAGTAAAGAGGTAGCTGGGGTGGATAGAGGGCCAGACAACCGACTTTGAGCCAGGAGACCGGTGTCCCATGTGAAACAAAAAGTCAACATTAAATTTTTTTTTTTAGGCAAGTTACAACATAAGTGACGTTAGTTACCTTACATGTACACTGACATACGTAGTTATTTAAACCCAAACCATGATATTTCCTAACCATAACCAAGTAGTTTTGTTTCTTAAACCCAACCAAGTATTTTCTGTGCCTAAACCTAAGCAAACAACAACGTTTAACTTCTTTAATACTGCGTGTTTCAAAATTGCGATGTTTCAAAACGCTAGCGTTACTTTGATAGTCTAACTGGACGTTGCATATTTATTGTTGCTAACTTTACCGGAAGTTTTATGTTTGTTGTTGCTAAGCGTTGCTAACTTGACTGTGGAAGATGTTAACAAATAAAAAGCAGAAGAAATATTCTGTTCTTGCTCCTTTGTTGAACAAAAGTTACTGTAATGTTACGTGGGCGTTGATAGTAAAAAAAAAAAAAAGAGCAGTAAACACATAAGTTCCTGCATTGTGGTGAATTTTTCTGCACTAATTTCTGTTTCCTGCATCAATTTTTGGTGGAAATTTTTTTTGTTTATACAAAGGGAAACAGAAAATTCAGGTGGCGAGTGACAATTCAAAATCTAAAACTCAACAGAACTTAAGTCCGTGCAGCTCTCAGTCATTCTGTCTTGCTTTCAGATGTGCTTGTCCTGTAGATCAACTTTCTCATCTGATATCATCCCTGCTGAGTCAAAACACATGCAGATGAAAAAACTAATTTTGTCCAGTATATTTTTGAATCAGATCTGGCACTGGTACCACAGCTAGCTTCTCTCATTGACCAGGTTTCAAAAAACTGCTGCTTGATTAATGGCAACATAACTGTAGCTAGCTAGTCTAGTAAAAATGTCAGATAACTCTGTTATAAGTGTTATAACAACATAGTGTAACTGTAACTGTAATTCAATGCTGCAACAAAGACAGCATGCTGCCTTTAAAAGCATAAAGTGAACAAATGATGAACATTCACTTAAAAAGCGGATTTAGTGACAGTATGTGAGCACAAAGACACACCTGAGCAGCAGGTATGCTAAAATGCTTTGTTTACCTCGCTGTGTCGCGGCAGTACAGCAGGCGCAAGTAGTGAAAACAAGGAATGGAGTTTAACATATGTGGACTCTAAATGAGTCGAGTGGAATGGATTTGAAGAAGCAGCAGAGTGAAAGTGAAAGCTTTAGAATAGAGTTTAATTTATTAGCAGATTATAGCCTATAATCGATGGGAGTGAGAAAGGGAGGTGTGTGAGTAGCCATTTCCTGTGAGCTAACTATTAATAATAACGTTTAAATTAAATTCACAAAAGAAGATTTTCAATTCAATTAAAATTTTTATTTCATGAAAAATTCCAAAAAAATAATTGTTGTAGTTATTACACTACCACACCACCATTCCTGTCGCGCACCCCCTAGAACAGGGGTATTCAAATAGAATTCAAGGAGGTCCAGTTAGAGAAAATTTCCCGACGCAAAGGTCCGGGACATCATAACGACTAACTTGCGTTATCATTCAATACCATAACGTATAGTTGTATCAACATGTGTTTTTAGTCAACAACTGACAATATTTCAACAATATTCAGTTTTCACATCAAACTGGAGGGAGAACAATAAAAACGACATTAATAATAATTTATAAATTTAAGTTAAATTTAAACTAAAATAAAGTGCTTAATTTCAGGAAAAAAAGCTTGAAGTGATGAAATGTAGTCTTAACCAATTATATAATAAACACTCAACAAATCTTAACAAACAGCTGTAATGCCTCCTCTTCTCTTTCATTCCCTCTTGAGCTACACTTTCCTATTTTCTCTTGTTCAGTGAGAAACGTGAGCTCTATAGTTTGTCCTGTCAGCTAGGATTGGAGATCTATGAGATATTCTGGTTTTAAACTGCCCGTAGGAAGAATGTACTTGTGAGAATCTGTACATTCTTGATTAAAAGCCATGTGAAAACTCTTCTCTCATTCACCTCCTCACTCCTTGTGACTCACGAGGTAGTAATTTTTGTGTATTGTTAGAAGAAACCAAAACAGCCGACATTTCCTTAGACCTTAGAACCGCAGGCCACAGACTGACCTGTATGCTATTGACCTCAGATTCAGCTGACTTCCAATCTCATGCTTCTCTCTCTCTCCTTAAATATCTTCAGTATCCATCTGGTCAATGAATGGAAGAATACAACAGCATTAATAGGGACACCACGACATTTAGTTTACACTGACAACAACATTCTCAAAGGTACTTTTATTATTTTGAAATAGGCTACTAGAGATAGGTAATATGGCGTTCACATTATCAACACAAGTGGTTTCCATTGGGATTATAATTAAAATAGGGATATTAATTATGAAGCAGAGGAAACAAACAGAAGGATTATTTTAAGACAATAAATAAAAATTATATTTGTATTATTTTATAATAAGTATAGTATAGCCACCCTAAAATGGTCCTAACGATGATAACACATACAACTTTTTTGTACTTTAATTTTAGCTTATATAATTCCTTCAATATTTGTGTTGTACATGTGAAACACCAAATTACCTAGAATATATACACATTTCCACAATTTTCTTTTGAATTATGAGCTATCATGTGAAATGGCGACTTCTGCACCTTCTTCTTTGAGTACCATTTCAAACTGATGCACTTTGGCCTTGAACGTATGCGTATAGAGACAATGCATAGGTAAGCTGTGGTGTTTACATGGTTGATTGAGGTAACCAGCTCAAACTGTGTTCCCCCTTATCATTTATATCACGCTCCCCTAGCTGCATGTTTGTTTTAGTTTATCACACCATACTCAGTTAAATATAGACAAAATCCTTAAGATCAGTTGTTTCTGAATGTCTGGCCAAGACACGTTAAACATTGCAATCATGTCCTGCTTGTTCTAGCATCTCGGTGAATGGCAGCTGAACCTTTTAACCCTGCCTGTTTGCTCAACACCCATGCTTTATTTATATACTGTATAACTCACTGATTAGAGTGAGCTATTTGCATGCCTAGTCATGTTGAAATTGTGGAGTGTATGACATTAAATAGCATGGAGCATGCGGTTCACAACTCCCCTTAGAATATTATGTAAACAGTGTGTCTCTGCACAGATATGGGAATTACCATCCTGCCTTAGCGTATGTTAACCTCCGCTCAGCTCAGTCCTCCCCATCTGTCAAATTACTGTTCAAAACAGTAAAGAAGACAAATCTCTCTGTGAACCTGACTATGGAGTAAAACAGAGAAAGTTTCAACTGATTAATTTAAATCATTTCATATGAAATCCTCTCTCTCTGCAGCAACATGTAGCTTTTAGTCACACACAATAAACTGTTTAATTTTTGTAAATATTTTAGAAGAGAAGAGTTTCAGTCAGCGATATATATCCACCATCTGAGCAGAGTGATCTCTGCTCTCAGCCGAAGTACAAAGCATGGGGAAATAATTATAAAATACAACACCCTCACATTCACACAACAACACTTACTTAGCTGATAAAATAACGCCCTCACATTGTTGACCCTCTTTTTTCAGAGTGAATATATATAACATATTGTGTTTTGAAAAACTGATTTATTTTGACTTTTTGAAGGATCTGCGTTAATGTAGCAGTGACCTTGGAATTCAACTGTAGTTTAATTGAGGTACAAGTTTGGGCCACATTTTCATGCACACTGTTAATATGCTAATGAGGGGATATGTTAATATCCACCTTGATTCCCGTCCTCATTCATCCTGGCTGTAGTGATACCTGTCTATGGTAATGCCCGCTGCATAACTCCTGATAGAGGCCAGCCTGCCCTGTCACTGTTGACAGTAACCCTGTCAGGGCAGAGCCAAAGGTGGGATGCACTTAACCATTTTACAAAAATAACTGGCTTCCACTTTCCTGTTAAAGTTAGAGCAGTGCAGTACCACATACCAGTTTGCAAATCATTCATTCCTTGGGGATTCTCTACTCAATAAGTCAGTTACCCTACGCGCAGCACAAAAAAAAACCTTTAATGGTAACGTATGGTAGTTGATATAAACAGTAAATAAGTTGCAGTGTGTGTTGTTGATATTAGTTGACCCTTTTATCTGTAACATGTGCAGCACAAAGAGCAAACATTATGCTCCTGATTTCAGGTGGTTGAATGGCCAAATGAAGAGGAATTATGGATTGCTGTTTCATATTTAAATGATTACCTTAGAGTGTGAAGAACATTTAGATGACAGCGCTTCCTGAGGCAATGTATTGTTTGACTGTGTATTGTTTAACTGTTAAATCTTAACACTAGTAACAAAATCAAGTGTTAGCGTGCATTTTTCTTGTTTTTTTGCACAGGGCATCTGGTTTATAAATGATTTTTCCTTTGTGATTGCTTTGATTCAGAATTTTTAGAACTTTATGGGAGAAAAATTCATCTTTTGAAATGGTGAGATGATCAATTTGTGACACAGTTTTCTATGGCAACAGTAAACCGACTTTTTCACTTTGCTAGCAGCTAATCAAAATCAGCTCTTGACACTGCGCAAGAGATTAGCCAAAGAACTACCCTTGAATCAAGGAAAGTAATGAGTCTCGCTGTTTGCAACAATAATAAGCTGAAGAATGTTCATGTAATTTGCCACTCTGTGATGGAGGGTATAAATAGGGCTGCATATGAATGAAAAATCCCAGGAATCTCAGGTATTACAATCTTAACTTAGCAGATACTGACAAGTTTAAATTGCTGTCTAGTTATGACACATAATAGTGTGAAAGAAGAGGGATGACATTTATCAGCATTTGGGCATCAGCATGGAGAGCTTGACTGTGAATGTGTTTAAAACTAATGCCTTAAAATGTGTCTCATAATAAATTAAAAAACTAAAATGTTTTATGATATGACCTTTTTGTGGGCAGAGATGAAAACTAAGTCCGTACGATTGATGTCACCATGGTAAGATCATCACCATGGTGACATCAAAATTGCTTAGCGATGAATGTTTTGACATAATTGACATGAAAAGTATGTATTTCCTAATGATACTGGGACTAAAATTAGCTTTAAAAAATATCTTATATCAACTTGCCACTGCTGGTCTAGTGTGATCTTACAGGCTGCCAACACAGGATGCTTTTCAGCCAGTTGTCAGTTACATTCCATTAAAAATTTAGCTTTACAGCAACATAAAACTAAATGCTTCTCTTTCCTAACAGTATAAGGAATAAAACAAGGCTGCAACAACGGTATCTTACTACCGTAACTAACTGGCGCTTGGGTTGATTTTCAGGTCATGCTCAACTTCTTTAATGAGGCTTTCATTATAATTAAGCGACATTTTAACAATATTTTCAGCAATATATAGTATAAACAGTGACTCCTAAATGTATCATTAAGCATTCATCCTCATGTTATCATAGGTTCAAGGATGTACAGTATTAGTTAAGATATTGTTCCACAGGAACTGAGTTTATTTTTACAAACCTGCAGTTTGTTACTTGCAAATTTGGAGCAACACCCAAATGTATCACCTTTTGTGATTGCATGACTTTGTTTAATTGTGAGTATTATCTGTTTTATGTGTTAAAAAGCCTTGAGACCCTGTAAAACATCCACCATGGTTTTCTAAGCAGAATTAGCATCTAATAATGTATTATAAAATGTATCTGTGGTTTTAGATGGTTTAATTAAGCTTTTTTTACATTTAAATTGCACACTCCATATCCATTACAGCCAAGGGCTACTGTTCTTATTAGGAAAAAAAACTGGCTTCCAACTCTAGATCATAGAAGAAAGAGACACCAAAGGGGAAATAATTTCTTACAGAACAGCACAATGTAATTATTTGTGTTAAGTCATGGTTTTGTTTGTTTTACTACTGTATGTAATAACTTGCTAGAGCGTGAAAAGCCCCACCAGATGAATCTGAGTTGGTGTTTTTTCTGTTTCTCTTCCAGAGTTGGTCAGAGAATACTCTGTGGGGCTTGACCCTTGCTTTAAGGCTTATGGCCTACATTGTATTGAACAAAGTAAATCTTCTTTGTCTTCCCCTCTGAGGGCCTCTGAATCAGAAACATAATGGATACAAAAAGAAATGGCTTTGGAGGGAGAAAATGCTCTTGGGTATGTTGTCCTCTTGCTGCAGCTTCTGTATGCATTATAATGATATCTTAGTGTGTCCTTCTTTTGGACATGTGAATGGATAGCTGTATTCGTGGAGACCAGCCTGTGAAGTCAGTCAGTCTGAGATGAAAGCGTGACATCGCTTTCAAACCTTCTCATCTTTAGAACAAAGACACATCATACTGCAACACAGAAGTCTACAGTCTTTGGTAAATCTGACAGTCTTTATATATAACAGCAGCTCATTCTGTCCAAACATTACACACATGATTACCACATCATTATTGTGAAACACTACCAGGTTTGAAAGCATTGCAACAAATCAAAATTACATAATTGATTGAAATGTTTAAAGTAAATATTTACAGAAGTCAATATTAACAGGCTATAATATGAAAGACTTCTGTCAACTGGTAAAATGGTCCACAATGAAAAATACTTTAATGTTAATTGGATTCTTTTTAAGCATCAGTTTATGAAACTGTGCTTTTGTAGCTATCTCTGTATGGCTGTTGACTGTAGTGCCAGTAATAGCATTTTAGAGCTTGCAGCTGTACATCTGCCCTGCTGTTACAGGCTCTGACAGGTTTAGTGGCACAACTACATTACCGCAATACTGAGGGAAAGAGCTGAGTCTGCCAGTCACCCGCCCTATTTTCACAGGCTGATCTTACACCGGACAAAGCCTCACACTTTGATCTGTTGAGTGAGTTCTGCCACAATGTCTTAACTGCCTCTGACTTTTCTCCCCGGTCTGCTCTGCAGCTCAGACGTGTGCTTGTTTTGAAGGTAACAAAAGAAGAGCTAAAAGAACTGGGTTAGAAATACGTCATTCCCAGTTAATGTACATCACTATTATAATTTAAGTAACTGCCTTCATTTGATGACTAGATTAACCTCAGCTATCACGCTCATTAGTGAATGTGAAAAACAAATGTTTATTAGCTCAGTTAGCTCATGATACAAGTCTCTGATTTATGGTAGGTCTTTTGTGGTGCACACTTTCAAATGTACTTAAAATGACAATTTTAGCACTTGAACTTTTGTATGTAATTGTGCACCTCAATTTACATCTGTTCCTAAAGTGGTTAAAAATGATGTTAGTGCCTTTTCAGTAAGAGACTGTGCCAAGTATTGTGGTTAGTTAATGATCTGAATTTCAGAGAGGCTGGCTTACTCTGTACTAAAACTTCATAAAAACATCCTATTCCTATCTATTTTTTTAGTTTGTAATTACAATCTCTGACTTTTAACTAATTTCAAGCTATGATACAATAAAGAGAACTAAAAAAAATATTTGAGGAAACCAGTCCATCAAGGATGGGTCAGTGATGTTTCACCAACCCCAAGTCATCACTCATGGACGCATAGTCAGGACCCCTTGGCATTAGTTCGTAATGTACTATGGGAAGAACTGTAGCGCTGTATTTCAATGCTACAGGTGGGTGTGTGATAGTTAACAGAAATATAAGTGTTAGTTAGTAAGAAGGTTGATGGGTGGACCAGAAACTGCACTCAACCAGGAGACTGTTGTGTTTTTCCTGTGTGAAACAAAAGTCATCAATGAATGTTTTTCATTTATGTTACATAGGTTGTGTAAGTTACGCAATTAACATTACTTAACTTACATTGGAGGGGGGTTTAGGGGGGTGAGTGTGATGGAAGCGAGCAAAGCTGTGCAGTGAGTAAACCTAACTCCCTAACACCTTAAGAGATGCACTGGCAACACTAGAGCCCATGGGTTTTAGTCTCACCATCAGCGTGTTCGAGTCAGGGCCGTGCAGTATGTTCTCGGGAGCAGTTGGTCCCAATTGCATATTTATTGTTGCTAACTTGACCACAGATCCCTACACGTCCAAAAACAATGATAAAGGAGTACCCAGGGGATTAAAAAACATCTTGACCAAGTGCCCATATGTGAGATGTTGGGAGTGAGAGTGTGTTATAGTTTCTCCAGCAAACGGGGCAGGTGCTAATGAGGTGGTAGGTGCTAAATGAAGAAAAAAATCTTCACACTCTGTCCTTTTAAATAGATCAGAATTTCATTATTGAATCATTTCTTCAAGGACACCACAGCTATAGGATTGCAATGCCAATTTAGTTACTGTATTACAGCAGTGAAGGTCATATATTTGGAGTAATTGTTACTCAAAGTCTGTGTAATTATATAATTGAATAGCCAATTAAAATCCTTGTTAGAGGTTGAGATGTTCCTTTATTTACCATCTCTCTGTGGACTTTCTTTGCTCCTGTCATTCCTCAAAGCTTTGCAAGAGTACACTCCTCTTTATGCACACACACACACACACACACACACACACTACACCACCATCACCACCACTACTCTCACGTCTGCTCTTGTCATGCTGGTTTAATAAGAGATAGCACAGAATTAGAGAAAAGACAATACTGGGTGTTTGCACTCCCCCATACTGGGGTAATGGCCTGGGGAAGCTGATTAAATACCATGGGAGCTTCTGTCCAGCCAGCTTAATCTGGACAGTACAGTATGTGGGTGAACAATATTCCATAGTGTTCACACCACCCGCCTATACCAAAGAATGAAATTAGCCACACATCCCACATTTTTCTTTCAAGACACATCCTGTCTTTTCTTTCTGTCACAGACGGTAATTATATCAATTGCAGAAAGCTGTATGTGTTAACATCACACTTTTGTGTTATTTAGGGAAGTGCAGCCAATAGACACCTAAAGCTACAGGAAGAATCCTCCAAATGCTTCAATCCCTGGACCTACAGTAGTATGAGCACTGAAAATCCAGTCCCCAGGTGGAACTGTGAAAAAGTGAGAAGGTGTGTGGATGTGTGGATCTGAAAATCCTGATAAGTAAAAAGACAGACTGAACAAATGTGAAAGGCTCAGTCAATGTATTTGACTTTCATTGTGAGAATGTGTGTAACAGATGATTTTTATTTGGCTAGCTATGTTTTAGCACTGAAGTTAGTGATAATTTGATATGTAAAGCTAGTGAGAAGGAAATAAATTCTCTTATACATCACAGAATGCAAAACAACAACTTAAATTGCATTCTTTTTGTCACATATTTGACATGAATGTGAGACAAAAATGTGACATTATAGGCTTCACAAACGGGCTGTTATATTGGATTTCATTGTATTTAAAGTAGAGGTGGGCACAGATTAATTTTTTTAATCTAGATTAATCTCACTGTAATCTTGAAATTAATCTAGATTAATCTAGATTAATCTAGATTAAAATGGCTCATTTGAATTGTGCTGAAGGCAGAATATTTGTGCGAACGGGTTTCAAGCATCTCCTGTTTCCAAAATGCATCACAAACTGCTTGAGAAAGCTGTTCTACTATGATAATTGGTGATGAAAATAAATCATGTTCAATAAGATGGCTGTCAGGGTATCAACAGTTACTGAAAGCTGTAGTTTATACTGTTTATTAGCACTTCTGTGTACTTGTGACTTCTTGCCCCCTACAGTGCAATTCGGTTAGGTATACATCTGCGCTAAGATATCAAGCTTGCGTAGTATAGACCCAGCTCCCAACTCAACTTTGAGAATAGATTAACGGCGATATTTTTTTTATCGCCCGATAAGAGTCTCACGTTAACCCAGCACGTTAACGCCGATAACGGCCCACCACTAATTTAAAGCTACTTACGTTACTGCACCCCCAAGATATTTTAAGAGGTGGACTGTCCTATTTGCCTGGCTTTAGTCAATAACAATCACGCCATATATGCACTGCCACAATAACCCCAGGGGTTCTCCAAAGATGCCACACTGTGCATGGTCTGTGATGCTATAGAAAGAGCTAGAAAGCAGCAGCTGATCCCTTCTCCTTTCAGTGCACTCAGCACGTTGGTCCCATAATGTCTTGAGTGCTTGCCTGAGCTACATGACATCACTCCGCTCTGCCACTCTCCAATTCTAGTTTCTCCTCTGATATCCAGGGTAACAAGAGTAAAATAACTGGAAGAGAAAAAGGTGGAATAAGGGTTTTGGTGGGGTAGGAGGGGTGCAGGCAAAAGCTTGCCCGGGGCAGGGCATACCAGAAAGCACTCTCTGGTACACACTAATCTGGCCACCCACTGGTTGTGACCCATGTATTCCCTGTCTGAGCAATGTACTCTAGGACAAGCCCACCCTTCCATCACTGTCACACACTGCACTAATGAGGGCCAGAGGGCATAAGGTCAATGACTAAGCTGATTTGCCTGCTGATAAGTGATTGCCAGGAGGTGCTGCTGTGGATAGGCTGAAAATAAGTCTTCCCCGCATTTGCTAGGCCAACTCTTTGTTTCCCTACCTTAAAGAAAGATGGTAAAAAAAAAAAAAACTGCCCGCCTCGGCCTCATTCCATATTCTCTACAGACACATGTCTAGGGAACCAAACTAAGCACATAACAAAATCACTGCCACTATTACATTTGCATTACACCCCACCCCACTTTTTTAACCTTAAGAAGTGTTTGATGCATTCAAACTAACTCTTTATAATTCTCAGTACATTAGTCTTTGTTATTTCTGATGGCAGAATAAGTGATTTGAGAGTTAAATTGCCCCCTCAGTGATTTCAGCATGCCATTCACATAGGTAAGCGATAACAGCCCCCAAAACTAATTTACATGTGATTATGCAGCTGTTACTGTAGAAAAGAGAGCATAGCTGTTATCGTCTAACTTTTAGCATGTAATTACATAGCAATTTGCTTTCTGTAATCTGAGATGCTATAGTGAGGGCTGTGTGGCAGAATTAATTAAAGAAAGAGGTGTATTGTCTTGACACACACCCCTGTTCTTTGTTCACATTTCACCACTCTTCACATTTGTGTTTTTTACATTTATACAACGTCCGAAAGTTTTTAAGGTGCACAGTCAGGTATGACTTCTAGCTTTCCTTTTATGATGTATTGGACTCCATATTCTGTCAGAGGCAACATCTAACACTGCAGAGGATAAGAGGAGGTTGGAAAACTGTTGGGTAATTATCCTATACCTCATAGAGCTGAAAATATTTTTCTTTTTGTGTGATATGGATAGCTCCTTATCATCATGTTTCCAGCTTATCTTGGTCTCTTTTAACTTCACCAAAAGCAGCATCAAGCTGTTGATGACTTTAATCTTCCTAAAATGAAGCACAAATTCAAGAGAAAGACGGCGCCTGTAGCATAAAAATTCAGGCATCAGGTGGATTTTACATTTGTAATTGTAGATACATCCTTGATGCCTTTATTTTGCCAAGACATCATATATTGGCAGTTCTTGGGAAGACTGGCAGCAACCATAATCAAGCAGGTCATCTGGTCTCAGAAGGAGAGAGTCGAGCCCAGAATCTGTCTGTCCATCAGTGAGCATGACAGCCATCCAAGGGCATGTCACCGTACCTGCACTACCGCCATACATGTGCATAAATGAAAAGGTTGTTTTAATTTTTTGGTGTCTCCTTGAAATTTATTCAATTTTCAGACCGCTTAGTGTCATTAAAAGGTGGCTAAATAATGCATCATGTACACAGAGAAGAGTAGGTTTTTGTGCTCCCACTCAGAGGATTTGCCAAAATCTCTGAAATATTTAACAGTTTGCTTAGAAGCTTTTACATCAGAACCATTTCAGCCTACTTCATAGGAAACTCATGGAGACAACAGATTTAATAGTTACCTATTTATGAATGGGCTTTCTGTTTGTTGCGGTGCTATTAAGGAACATTAATAGAGTGAGATCTAATCCAGAATTTAATGAAAAATCCCACACAGCAATAATCATCCAGCAGTTTTTTGGTCGACTTATTTTTGTCATAGACACTTTTACAGTGCAGAGAATGTGCAATAAAAGTTGTGCCCTCATTTTGGATGTATTCTGAGATCATTGCACTTGATTTATTTTTAACAGGAGGATAGCGACAACATATGCCATTGCAGGTGGTGTGGTGATATGAACCGAACAGCAAATCCAACTAACCCATTAAAACTTCTCTTTATTTAGTCAGTATTTAATAAACACACATAAAAACATATCGTAGTTGCTGCTGAGAAAATAAACACCAGCAATAAAAATATTAGTTTTTTATGCTTTTCAGATTCTGTATCCCTGCCATGTTGGAATATGTTCAAGATAATTTTTTTCCAAATCTGAAAGGACATATTAGATTGTGGATATGTATTCCAATATATTATATTTGTTTTTGCTAAGTCGAAAGTTCTAAGTTGAAAATTGGATATTTAAAATCCAATAATAGTTTTCACATTTTTTACAGCCCAACAATCCACATAAAATTCATATTTAGCTTTAAATGTACAATTAAAGTAGAAACATGTGTCATGTGTATCAGACAATTAATAAATAAATAGACCAAGACCGGAGAAAGTCAGAATATACTTTAAAACTACTAAACTAACAATGTATAAATTACTACCACCTGTGTAGACAAAAAGAGGTTTGACTCGTGTGGGTGTTTGTGCATATTTCTTCTGAAACCTGGCACTCAGTTCCCAAAATTTTAGACAGACAAAGTTTTCTTGGATTTAGGAACTGCACCTACACTGAAGGTCCAGGACAGACTGTAACACAAGGCTGAGAGATCTGAATAATGCTAGAATTAAAAGTGTTTTGTGAGTGTTGTTAGCCCATGAGTGATGCATGTACATGTAGAGCTACAGCGGCTTTCTAATAGAGGCCCTATGTTGCCACGCTCTCAGGACTAGAATGTGGGAAAAAATAATGGCAATGGTGTAACCGTGTTGACATTTTGAAGTGAGTGATCCACAACAAATCTCCATTAATGGTGTGTTGGGTTTCATGCAAGTCTGCTGTATTTTACCAGCCTAAGACAGGTCATCCCAGCCATGCCAACAGAGGTGATGCTTCATAAAGCTGCACAAATCAGCTTTCCATTTCACTCTGCATGAATAAAAAAAGGGGGTTTCTGGTTGGTAAGTGGCTGAGTTCCCATGATGGAAATTCAAGTAATACTACGACTTGCATGAGTACAACAACACGGTTATTGTCTCACATTGCCATGATGGTGAATTAATGCTCTGCTGGTGCAAAGTCTACACTGTGCATCCCACCTGCAGACTGTTTGGTAATCAGTGCTTTGGACTGCAGGAGTAAATGGAGTTCAGTAGATAACAAAACGTCATCCTGTTCCTGCCTCTCAAGAAATATACAGTTAATGTGGATATCACATTAAGAATTTGTTTTTTAGAGATGACCGGCCATATTGTCTCAAATACCTTCATTGCATTAAGACTGCAAATCTCTACAAAAGTAGAGAACATGAGAGAATAGTGGTAAAATGTTTGGTCATCAGTCCCAAACTGTGGTATTGGGGCACATTTCTCCAAAATTGCGTCAGGCAAGTTACATTTTCCAAAATCAGTATACAGTATACAGTATAGGCTCTTCTAGATGTGTCCCGCTTTTTAGCCATAGCTCTCACCAACCCATTCTCACTCCCAAGCCATTACATATGGACACATGTTGAAGACACTTTGGTGTTGGGTTGTAACAGTGTGGGAAGCCCCTTAGTGTCACTGAGGGGAAGCCCTGCAGCGTCATTTATGAAAACTAAAAGCAGGTGTGTATGATTTAACACAAAAGGTTGGGCCAGAAACAGGACTTTCATCCAGGAGACTGGTGTTCCCATGTGAAACAAAAAGTTACATAAGTGACATATGTACTAAGTTATGTAACTAGCATTACTTAACTTACATAAGTTATGTGATGTAAGTAACTTAGTAATTTTTAACCCAAACCCTGTTGTTAAACCTAACTCAGTAGTTTGGTGACTAAACTTAAACAAATTGCAGTGTCTGACAATAATAACCACGTGTCTTTTCACAATGTTAAACACTGGTTTGTATTTTGAAAGTCTTAACTGATGTTGCATCTTTATTATTGCTAACAATCAGTTGATATTCACTACCACCTTATTACAGCGTGCTAGACTTGAAAACCAAGGTTAGCTAGGTTCCTTACATGCTAGCTTATAACTTGTTTAAGCTGGGTCTCCGACATTGACAGCATTGTGTGGGACAGACTTGTGCAGCTGTGATCATGAGGGGGAGAGAGCGAGAGAGAGAGGGACGAACGAGAGGATGTGCGCAAATACGCTACGGCCTCTGCAATCAAATGCAATGTGATGATGCACTTCTTTTTACATACATTTCCAAGTGGATGTTTTTTGACAATGTACACTGCAGATATCACTATCTCTGTGAAGTGCAGGCTGATTCCAGGTGAATGTATATTATGTCTGCATAATCAGATTTGACTGAGTTATTACTCAAAAGACTGAGTGAAAGAGGGGTGCAAAGGGAGTAAGCGTGCTATTTTTTCACCTTCTCCATGTGCCCCCAACGCACTGGTGCCCTAGGCAATTTCACTTATACCACGATCCACCATTGGGTCTTCAAGCTGAGACACCCAATGAATATGAAAGCCTGCCTTCTAGATTATACTTGATTTGTGCCATTTGTCCTCTGGGAGAAGAATGATTCACACATTGTATTTTCTTGAAGAGCTTCAGATAAATCATGATAATGAGAATAATGTCAGCATATGAGAATAACATGTAATAATATTCCTTTTCAGGCATTCAGGCAAAATAAGGATTAAAGGAAGATTTTTTCCATGTACCACTCATGAAAAACTCAGCTTCTTAACAGATTATTTATCTTCCTGGTTTTAATTGAAAGCATTGGTATTTTCCAATTGTAAATTCTAATTGTTAACATGAGGGAAGATAAAATGAAGCTCCAGGTAGCAGCTTGGTTTAGTTCTAGTTATCTTGGTATGTGAAAAGAATTCTTATATTCTCTGCTTCCATGCATACAAATAAAATCAACACAGGACATTATCCAGCCAAAGGTCCAAAATACTAATTACCTGCTGTTTACTAGACTTTGAACACCCCACCTTTCTAAGGACAATCAATAATTACATACAAAGGCCGAGGGAATGAATTCACCCTGATAACCATTAGCATGAAACTGGATGAAGTTCATTAGCGATTCTGCGAGCATAGTGTCTAATATCCAATATCGGAGACAACTAGCTCTGTTATCCCTTTGTCTTTCGTTTTTGTTCTGTGTAGAAAGCACAAACGTTTCTAAAGGTTGGTACTCTGTGACAATTCATTACCGCTTTACACAACATGCAGTCTTATATACTGCCTCAAAACAGCTGCTTTTGATACATATTTATGCTGTTTGTTTGCACACGGTGTTTTTAAAATGCTGAAAATTTCTTTGACCTAGAATGACATGCTTTCTTCAGCAGTCACTTTTGAACAACGTGGATAAAATACCAAATGTAGAGGTGAAAATTACTGAAAAAACTAATAATTATGACAGTGTAAGGTGAGACTGGTTGTTTCTGTACTCCACAATTATCCGGGTGGCTTGAGTGTGTCATCTTTTCATATGTGATAATTTCCACAATAACCATCCTTTTCCATCCCTGTCAGAGTGCCTTCAAATACATTTGCAGTAATTTAAACGCTTTCTAATGTACTAACCCTGTATATTTCACATATACAATATGGAGGGAATAGGGCTGAGCACAGGCTTTCACCCTAATTTGACAAATAGTTTATTAGTTGTGAGCATCTGTTGTGTGGTGAAAAAAATGGCAGGTGGATTAAGAGAAGGTGGCTTATTTAAATTTGTTAAACCACAAATCCTATGTCTCCGCATGGATACTGTGTAGTTTCTTACGCCTCAACGTGTTATTGTGTGTCACACAAACCTGCACTTGCTGCATGCACTAACATTACACTGCATGACTGGCTCCCTGTGGCAGTGCACAAGAGAGCGCCTCTCAAGCAGGGATGGATAGCACAAAAGGGCCGCACATGCAGAAAATAAATAAATGACAAGATATGTTAAAAAATTAACTATCCCTGCTTTCCCCTGAAATGACCAAGTTCCTCGAACAACCACTAAAGCTTTTAATAGGCAACATAGGCCTGTGCTCAGGGTCATTGTTTTTTTGAGCCTCACTTGCTCTTAGCCAGCCGTAATGTACCTCAGCTGTGTGACACCTTCTTTTCTCATCTTAAGTAAACTACGTTATTCTCTATAAATCTAGACCTTAAGCATTCAATTGCAATTCAGCTTTCTTGTTTATCGCGTGTGTGCTGTATTATTTTTCCAGCATGTGCACTGAACCCCAATTTGTAACTGTGTAACCCACTGCAGTCATTTAATTAGTTACATTTGCATTTATTGAATATTTATATTGAATTGCGTCCTATTAAATCTTGTCAAATATCTGATCAATGAAAGTAATTTTATGCTCATGCTGCACAACATTTATCTTTTTTTAGATTTAACTGAACAAAGACAAATGGGAGCTATTGGTCTAAAAGTTAAAAAATAAATAAATAAATAAATAAATATGTAAAGAATTAGAGTTGAAACATAGCATATAAAACAAAGCATACTGTTGTGTTCAAAGTCCAAGTTTTTATTTTAAAAAAGTAAAATATTTACCTGATATTAAATAGGTGACTTGATTGATTTAGTTTGGATCAGTCTCAGATGGAACAAAACAGTGGCATTCACATACTTATCCTGCTACTCTCTACATATAGTACATACACTGCTGTCTTAAGGGATAAAGACATTTGCTCTACTTAGTAAATGCTTGGCTGGTTTTCCTTCTTCGCTCTCGCTTTTTTAAATGCCTCTTACTTCCGATGAGCCTCTTGGAAACCACAGTCCATGTAAAGTGTTAAACGTAGAGAACGTTCATGCACGTCACATGTCAGGAGCAGAGTGAGGAATCTTAATTTATCACAGGAAAGGCCTTTTCACCTCCTTATCAGCCCACTGGAGAACTATTTAAAACTAATAATTTATAACATGAAATTTAAGGAGAATATACGTCTTTCATTCCTGGTAAATGTTACTTTTATATTAAGATATTTCTTAGACAAGATAAAGTCGCTCACTGCCTCATATATTTGTGCTGTTGAGGCTTAGTTAGCAACCAGGCAGTTTAAATACTCTAGAGGAAAATTGTAAGTACTAGCATTTGCACACCAATGGCACCACTCAGTGCACAATTTAGTCACAGACCCTTTACTCAAGGATTTCTCCCCGCATCTAATGACACACCTGTGGAATGTATCAATGAGCTTTTAAACTAAATGTCATAGCAAACAAGCAGCGTTCCTTTTAACATGTAGTTAAAAATATGTTTGAAAAATATTTTAGTTACAGCACAAGGGACAGTCTCATGTTGATAAAAAGCAACTGGATGAATAAAAAATAGCAAGGTCAACAACAAGAACGGTGAGATAATCAATGATCATGGTGGTGTGCTGAAGAAATTTGCTGTATGAAAAATGTTGTACAAATGAAGTACATTTTAATGAGCTTCAATGAATAACATTTTGTAGATGTTTTACAGGACATACATAAACCTGATTAACATTTCACATGTAAACCTAGATAATAAATTCCTACCAGAAACATATTACACTTAAAAGATGTCCATCTTTCCCCCCCAAAGGCTGTTTTCCTAGTTGTAGTTCTGCTTTTTACTTTAAAAGTGAAAAACATAATTTAGTGTGTGCCGGGGGAAGCCTTGCTTCACTCTAGTAAACCTGTGTCTTTCAAGTTCTCTTCTTTGCAGTCTCTGCAGTAAATCAAATGAGCACACTTCTCTTTTTCTCCTCTCCTGAGACATATTTTGTTTCAGTTTTCTGAAAATCACACAGTTTAGTCAGGGTTTGAGGGTGTTGTTTACTGCAGCAGAAACACTACTTGGGAAGAAATCTGTTATGAAACAAATATACACTTTTTAAACCGAAGTTTGATACTAAATGGGATTATATTTCACTTTGTATTTTGTAAAAACACCACTGTGTCATGCCAGCTACCGATGTTTGAATTGAGCAGTGTGCTCAGGGTGTTATCGTTAATGGTGGTATATGATGATCACAGATAACCTATGAGCGTGCTTGTCTGGTTGGATACTTGATGAGAGACAAAGAGTGTCTCAAGAACAGAGGGGATGTTAAAGTGCTCAGCACAACCTTCCACTGTCACTATCTCAAGAGAGACTTACTGCAAGTGGACAAGAACAGAGTGCAGAAAACATCTCAGAAAAAAGGAGAGATAACATTGATCAAGGAGAAAAATAGGATCCTCCTTCAGAGTCGTTCATCATCACCTCGCTGTGCTACTTAAAATCCAGACGGCTCTAAAGGATACGTAACACTGATTACTATTTAGAATACAGTTTTTGAAACCTGCTTTCTCTATGAAACCAGAATAATTAAATGATTGTATCTGTCTATCTCAAAATCTCTTTCATTTCTCCATTAAAGCAGAGTGACTAAAGTAAAAAGAATAATGGAAACACACTTGAGGAATGCAGTATCAAAACGCAGGGCATCCTGGTGCACTAGTGGTTAAGATGCTTTCTATATAAACACACTGTGGTGGGTTCGATTAGCCGTGGACCTTTTGTTGCATTTGTTACACCCCCTCCCATGTTTTCTGTCTGTATCTGTCTGTGTCTATCAAAAAAGGCAAAAAGTTGAGATGACACTGAGACTACATAAATATTGTGTACTAGATTGTTTTCATGGTACTCGGCCATTTAGGTGACAAATGATGACCTTTGGGTTGAATCTTGCCCTGAAAGAAGTCTTACTCGCTGAGAATGGAAAGATGAGCACAAAACAATAAAAGTATTTCCCAAAGAATAATAAGCCAAAGCTCAAAATGTTTGACTTAATATATTTTGTACACAGAAAGTGGCTTATTGTACCTCAAAAAATCTAACCATAACACATTTCTTTTTGTAATAAATATATATAGACAGAAATATATCAACACTTCACTTTTAGCTCATATGAAATTATATTTATATTTATTTATATATTATATTTTTTCATGGATTTGAAGGCAATGTTTTCAAGCTTAACGGAAATGTAAAACCTATGTAGTTTGGTTTGCGCAGCCATGTTGCATATTAAGGATTACAAACAATGCTAATCTTGAATGTATGTTAAAGAATTTGAAAGTTATTGAAAACTTTTGTACCCTTAAACCGTCAGAAGATATATCATATGATCTCAAAAACCATAACGCTTCAGTCAAGTGAAGTCCTGTGACCTCATTAATTACTCGTGCACATATCAATAGAAATGCTCTTCCATTACTAACAAAAACATAAAGAAACACCAGTCATGACCTTAAATATTTCCATGCCATTAAGCATACTGTGGCTCAGACAGGAGCTTTGAGCAGACCTTAGCTTTTAGCGCCTTTTCACCCCGGGCATATTGCTTACAAAGTCCCTGTCTTATTCAAGGGTTATTTTCAGCCATTCTGAGAAGAAGAAAAATCTTCCCCAACAACCGAAATAGCACAATAAATAAGTAAAACCACATACTGGTTTGCGGTTTACCCCCCAGTCCAAAGTAAAACCACTGTTCTACATTCTCAGTTAAGCAACATCTCTTTGACGGGGGTGTTTACTTAGACATTTACTAAGACATGCTTTAAGCAGCAGCTAAAATTGTTTGCTTGCTCAGTTCTATTCAGTGTTTATCCATTCAGTCTCCCTCTCCCACCAGGATTAGCTGGAAATCTATGTGCTAGTTTAGAGAAGGGTTAGCCCTACTTGACAGTTTTTCCGATCTTTCTAAAATGACAAATGCCATCAAAGAATCTGGAGGCTATGTAATACTGGCTTGCAATTTTTCCAGGTAATTAAAATGGGAGGGCAGCTACCTCCCTAATGTCAGAGGGATTTCGTTATCAGCTTTGCAAGGTGCTGTGAAATAAGTCTCTGTGCGCCACAGTCTTAACCATTCATATCTCCCTCCTCAGATTCTGGCTCGAGTTGCAGTTTTAGACAAGGTTGCCATCCTGGGCCCATGACTCGATCATTAGAAGGTCAGAGGCACACAAAAAGAGACAGATTGTGCAGCCACCTCTCAACAGGACTCATCTCATCTCGTTTACAGCACAGTGGGTTGCTTTCACAGTGCTATGTCCAGGAATGTGACATGGCTAACGCTGACAACTTGAAAAGTACATAAAACGCAGCGAGTGCCGACGTTCTGTCCAGCCCAGCAGAAAAAGATTTGTTCTGAGATGCAGATTTTTCGTTAACTGCAGTCACACCTCACAATTCTGACAATGTGTTGTCACATGGTGGAGTATTGCTCCCAACACCTTCGGCCTAACGATGCCGTTGATGAGAGCTTGATGCTGCACTATTTATCGTCCACTCAATGCAAGCATTCTACATACAGTTCATACAATATATGCAGAGAGCTGGTGTGGAAATAGGTGATGAAACCACATGCAGTTTCATAACCAAACCTAGAGCATCAGCAGTGTTGAATGTGCCATGTATCTGTAATAAAAAGCCCATGCAAGTAAAATAAAACACTACAAATTAGCCAAAACATATTTTCTCATTTGTGGTATCTTGTCATGCACGTCGTTGCAGATAGTCAACATGAAGTGAATGGAGAGTTTTATGAAAACTTCACTTCAATTGTAAATATGTTGTGTTTTTATTTGGGATCAACCTTTAAGTTAAACGGAGGTATGAGAAGACATCCTTGACGTATTTCAAATGCACACTTGACACAATGTTCAACGATCTGGATACTGTGTCAAGTGTGCGGGGGAGTTTACTGTAGTGTCACATGGCAGGACAAAAGTTCATCAGCTCCAAATCTCAGTAACGGTTTGATATACCAACTCCATGCTGGATCAAAAATATTATCAAGTATTTCCCTGACACTTTCATCTGAAGGGTGGACACCAGAGGTAAAAAGGTCTTCCCGGCATATCAGACTCTATTTGTGGAGGCAAAGCTGTGATTCAGACTCAGTCAAAGAAAACATGCAGCAAGCTTCAACCCTCTCATCGCACGTCACCGTATTGCCTTCCCAAATCAAGCACTTATTTACACACATGCTGCTCACTACCAAGAATACCCTGGCACTTAGTAATGACTTGTAACATCTCCAGCAATGGCTTTCTCACCCAACCAACTTCTAACTGATGGCTGTGGTTGTTGTAATTTACACCACAGGTTTCTGGATCTTAGTTATGCTAAGAATGAGTCTGCATGAAGCCTACACATAACACTGCACTGTGTTACATGGTAACTGGCCCCAATGCCAAAGCTCAGCGTCATCCTCAGAAGTGCTACGTCACCAGAGAAAGTTAAAAAAAAATAAATAAATAAAAACAGTGCTGTTTTCATCTACAGCTTTGGGGAGTAATTAAACCCACCGCATATAAAGTGACTATTTTTAGTATTTAATTATATTAGTTGTACACTGCAAAGCACTTCTCCCTTTGGCTAAATTGATGTTTAAATAAAATTATTGTCTGGTGTTTAGCAGACACTTAAGGTAATTTTTTGTATCCTTTGTTTCCCATAAATTTTTCATACTTGTATCCTATAGTCTGCTTCTAACCATGGTGGAGAATTAGCCGTTTTCTTAGATCAGCCTGACACAAACTGTTGAAAATGAGTAACCCACGTAAGGTTTCAGAAATATAGATGGGAAAGAAAAAAAAATGGCCACCTCTTCTCTGTACAGTTTCTAATCCCTGCTATTTCCTCCACTGACTCGCTCTCTAATATTTTTTTCTCTTGCTTTTAGTCTTATATGACAAACCCCTCTTCTGCCCCTCAGTCTCTCCCCGCTTATAATGCTTTTAAACATTGATAGTGCCTGCAGAGGGTATGGATGCCCACTTGGAAGGAGAGTTGGTGACCCCAGGTGATTTTGAACACCTGGCTCTCAGAGGAGATGCACGAGGAGCGGCTCCATAGATTCTACTTTGCTTTTAGACAGACAGCAGACCCACTTTCTCCGACTACTGATTAATTCTTTTTCTTCTCACCAGTCCCACATGTGCCTTTGATCACGGTGTCTATTTTTACAGTCTTTCATTGTCACCAAGAAGTAAAACTAATAGAGCACATAAAGAGACCAGTATTTTGCAGTATGGAAATCTGGAGGAAAAGTGTATCTCAGGCTTATCTAAGATGTTTGACATGAGGCCTGTAAATTAGTGATAGTATTTTCATCTGCATTTCCTCTGCCTGACTGCCTTCAGCACTTGTTTGAAGCTGAACAGACAACGCATCACAGTGTAATGAAAAAGACAGGCAAACACAGCACACAGCTTAGTTAGGATTTCCATCATAGTCACAGCACATTTAGAAATCACGGGGTTTCACCTTGGCACGCAGTTTTCTGCTGATTGCTGATTGTATGTATCTGGCACATAACCATATGCCTCTGCATGCTACGTTGTTTGGTAAAGACTGCAATGACTCTTTGTTTTCCAAAACCTAATGCAGCTTTATATTTCCAAGGATGCATTTAGTCATACCTCATTTGGTTTGAGGATACTTAACATGCTCAATTAGTCGGCTTTTTTGCTGTCATTCATTTTAATAATGATTATTGTCTGCTTCATTCTCAAATTAAATAATTATGGCTTACACACCACAACCTTTCTGCAAACCGATGATCTTGTGTGATCTCCCTGCTGAATATTTTCCAATAGACTGTTATAGCGGCACATTACACCTGTCTCCCCACACATGTGCTAACAAACAGTGATTTAGATGTCAAAACCAGCTCTGTTCACTACACTGCTGTGCTAAACCAGTGTAGGCATATCGGAGTGGTCAAGCATGGCATTAGTTTCCCAAATTCCCTGAATTTGTTGGGTTTTAAAGGATTACCAGGGACAACAGCTCAGTGCTGCTCTAAAATTTCCAGATTTGTAATGATTGATATTTACAGCCGTTTCTAAATCTGTAGCTGCATTTTAATAGCTGTTAATCTATTCAGGTTATGTATCAGTGGCAAACCCCCACTGCCAAGAAATGTTTAGCCGTGCCCTGAAAATAAAACATTGTCAGACAAACCTTGCTGTAAAAGAGAAAGGAAAGCCATTGTCTGTAATATGTCTTCTGCTATCTGTCTAGACAAAATAACATCTAAGATTAATAAAAGAGTACCCCTAACAGTAACCAGTGATTTTGGCTGAAAAGGGTAAGCCATAATTTCATGACTCAGCTGTATGACACATGCTTTTATGGAGAGACAAGATTATATCCATAGTAATTCAACTTTGGAGGAAATGATAGTGTTTCCTCTTTGGCCGCTGAAATTAAATTTACACTGAACAAAAGTGAGCACTTCTCCTTTGCCGAGATAATCCATCCACCTCACAGGTGTGGCATATCAAGATGCTGATCAGACTGCATGGGTATGGCGCAGGTGTGCCTTAGGAAGGACACTCAAAAATGAGCAGTTTCACTGTATTGGGAGGGTCCGGAAACCAGTCAGTATCTGGTGTGACCACCATTTGCCTCATGTAGTGCAACACATCTCCTTCGCATAGAGTTGCTCTCATTGTTGATTCTGGCCTGTGGAAGGTTGGTCCACTCCTCTTCAATGGCTGTGCAAAGTTGCAGTCAGGTCGAGACTTCGATCAGGATGACAAGCATGCAGATTAGCTTCCCTGAGACGATTCCTGACAGTTTGTGCAGAAATTCTTTAGTTATGCAAACGATTGTTGCAGCAACTGTCCGGGTGGCTGGTCTCAGACGATCTTGCAGGTGAAGATGCTGGATGTGTGGTTACACGTGGTCTGCGGTTGTGAGGCTGGTTGTGTGTGCTGCCAAATTCTCTGAAACGCCTTTGGAGACGGCTTATAGTAGAGAAATGAACATTCAATTCACAGGCAACAGCTTTGGTGGACATTCCTGCAGTCATCATGCCAAATGCGCGCTCCCTCAAAACTTGCGACATCTGAGCATCATGCTGTGTGATGGAACTGCACATTTTCAAGTGGCCTTTTATTGTGGCCAGCCTAAGGCACACCAGTGCAATACCCATGCTGTCTGATCAGCATCTTCATATATTATTTTGGCAAAGGAGAAATGCTCACTAACACAGATTTTGACAGATTTGTGAACAGTATTTGTGAGAAGTAGGCATTTTGTGTATATATAGAAAGTCTTAGATCTATGAGTTCAGCTCATGATGGCAAAAACAAATGTCTTGCATTTATAATTTTTTAAGTGTAGTTTTGTTAAGCAGCCTTGTGCTGTATAATGACAAATAAACAACCTTGTACATTGAAACTATTCCCTGAGAAAATGTAAATAAATGTCATATACTACTTAATGTGCATTTTCCTTCACAGCCAGTCTCATAAATAAACTCACAAAGGTTTATAATTCAACAGCGATCCATTAAATGCCTTCTCTAAGCTATTGCTCATTAAAGGTTGCTGAAAAATGTATTCATTTAAGCAGCAGCTAGCAATTAAGGGCAATGTAGGGAAGGACACTGCAAATTAGCTTCAGGATATGAATCTTGTGATATGTGGCTTCACTCTAATCAATATATATTCTATGTTTATGTTTCTATAAAATTAAACAATGTCTCATATTGGCAAGAATTTATCATTAACACAAATAACTATTCTATATGGTGTTTTTAAGTGCACATATCTGTTGTCTGTCTGTCTGTCTGTCTGTCTGTCGGTCTGTTGACTTTATACCAAAATGCAAAACAAAGGAATTCCTTGCCAGAAGAGGCACTGTTTCTTATTGAATTGTGTCGTTAGAGAATGATTAGTGTCTGCTATTGTAGGTCCATAGGGTCATTTCTGCCATCTTAATTTCAGTGTTCTTTTCCCAAAACAGCTTAAATATTATTTCATTCCACTGAGCATTTGTTATGCTTTGAGTGTAAGCAGCAAGGCACTAAATTGAGAAAATTACACAGTGACACATCAGTAAAACTTACTGCAGGTGAAATTCAGAATACTTTCAGTGATAGCTTGTTGAAATAAAATTTATTATAAAATAGAATATTTTTTTCACCATCATATAATCCCAGTGGAAGTTATCTTTTATATTGTACCTCCATATGAAGGCTGGACTTAAATTTGGAAAAGTGGGGAACAATCCCTAACAATAGGTTTTTTTAATTGTTTACCTTGTGTTTACATGTGTAATGAGTGGGTTTTAATACTAGTTCATAATATTTACATATAATGCAAGGTATTTACTAACTTTGCATTGTATATTGAGTATGCCATCACTAAAGAAAAATGAATTCCTAAATATTATAAATGCACATTTTAAGAACAGTTAATACTTAAATTCAGTTATTCATTATCTTTTAGACACATACTATGTTTTTAGCTCATTTTATTTAGAAATTAACTATGGCTTGTGATTGAACCTTACATCTGCTGAATTTTTCATGGTCATAAAATACAGGTTTGTTTGTCTATATGTCTTTTTTTCTCCAATAAACAGATGGCCCTGGTATGATCCTTTCTTATTGTTACCATGGTAACCACTCAGTGCCGGTGCAAACCTATCTCTCACCCAGGTCTTGGTGGATATGAGGCTGGAACAGGTTTATATATACTGGATCTCTACATATATTGCTCTTTTTAAAAACACGGCCACACTTGTCAGTAGACACGTCAGTGTGTTCGCATGGTGTTATTATGATGCACATCATTCATTTTGCTATGCCATTTAATTTATCCTTCCCTCAATGATGTGATAAGAGTTTAAAAGTGCCTTTGACCTGTAGAAGACGGACGAGAGGAGAAAATACAGACTTTAGACAAAGTAAAACTGAACAGGTTACGTGTTCCCTGGAGATGAAACAGCTTATTTGCTTGAATACAAAAATTATTGTTAATCACGAAATTAAAAAATACCAAAAAAGCACAATTGTTTTCTACCTCCTCTCATGTCAAGAGATTCGTTTAGATAGATAGATCATAAACAAGACACCGATGCAGAGGATATACAGTACCGTATTAGTTAGCGGCTCGTAGTCAATATGTATTTCTTTATTTTAAAGCTGAAATTGCTGTCTTTTCTATTTTTCAGTCAAGTAAGCTGATCGCCCACAGATATTCTGACCTTTTACTGTCATCACAGAAATGAAGAATCAATACATTCACATCTATTAGTGTCATTGGTGCAGTGGATTTTTCACTTATGCCAATTAGGGGACTGAGAGGAAAATGGAAGAGGCCCTTCAGATAAAAGTACATGTATATCAGAGTACAGCTCAAGGACTGTAAAAGACAATTTTAAGTAGCAGTCTTAATGAACATCGGACATCAGAATAAAACATCAAAGAAATCAGTTCATCACAAGTTAAAATTGAACAGCTGTAGAAAAACCTGGTCAGCCTACCAAAAACTTGTGAGTATGCAGTTTTCCCACTTTCACTACAGTATCTTGCTGCTGCTGACTACAAACCGGAATGTTTTTGATATTTTTCACTGCTATCATATCCTCTCAAAGGGCCGCATTGTTTTGCTTGAATAGTCTATGTCTTTGTGTCTCAATCGCTATGTGAACAATCCATTACTTGGTCAAATACACTGTTTTAGAAGAGAAGACAAACATCCATATTTAATGACATTGTTTGTTTCCTACTCTCTTTTCCTCCAGAGTGCCATCATGGCTGGTTTACTGTATGTATAGCACCAGATAATCCAAATTCAAGTGTATTTTTTATGTTTCAACCTGTGGAAATCTGGGCTTAAATGTGGTTGAGTGATTAACCTGTTAAACTCCAGGCAAAGTAGGATGACTACCTCAAAAAACTGACAAAAAGCATCAATAATTCAGTGTCTGGTGTGCTGAATGCTACAGGCTGGAGATAAATGTTGCATTATTTGTTTAGTTGTAGCTACTACAGTACATAAACTCTGATATTGCACAGGTTTTTATAACAAAATAGCCTCTGGAGCATCAGGGTCCCCAAAAGTTAGATTTCTGCAGGAGCCAATGCAAAGATAATCATGAATAAAATATATAGGCCAACACATTCATGTATAAATGATTCAGGCATACATTGCATATAGAGTTTTCGACAATGGTTCAATTTTAGTACTTAGTAGAAACTAGAAACAAAAAAGAAAACAATCAGGCACCGTAACGATGAGACGTCCAATTTGTGTAAGCCAATGCATTTCAGCAGAAATGTCAAATGAGCTTTAGTACCGGGTCAGTCAGTAAGAACAATTCATTTAAATATCACTTCCTATATAATCAATCAATAATTTTTTCATGTTATTCTTCTAACCATGCATTCACTACTTATTATTGAATCAGTTTAAATCTCAAAAAGTCAGTATTCCACTGGGGAATGTATAATAAACCAATATTTATTTTATTTCCATCAGCTGTTTGTCACTGTCACCCCACTTGTTGCTTTTGTTGTTCTTCTCAGAATCAAATGCTTTAAGTGCAATCTATGCCAAAGTTTGAAATTATTTGTTTCAATAAAGCCTTTTTAATTAGTCTCTCCTGGTGAAATATGCAAAGAGCTTTTGCCACTAATGTAATAATGTCACAGAAGTGTTAATAGGTGATCACAGTTATAGCGTTCGTTATTTCAGCGCACAAAACAGGGACAGAAGGTACATGTTACATTGCCCTTGCTGCACAAATACAAATTTTATTCGCTGATTTGCTGTGTCGATAATAGCAATGTAAGAATTACATTTTAAACCTGAGCAAAGGTTAATTGAGTGCAGAGTACAGAAAAAGCAGAAAGGGAAACTGAACTTGTTGCCTAGCTGTAATGTTGATATCTGATATAAAGGTTCATAACACATGATATTTTTTACTAAAGTCAATGAAAAAGTAGATATATTGAAAAAGATGTGAGGTCATTTTTGAAACCTGGAACCATTTTCATCACATTAGCAGCACTAAGTCTACCCTGTCATTCAAGTGGGAAGAGGGACTATATTAACTTTCCATTTTTGGAAGGTAACGTGGAGGCAGAGGGAACGAAGGCTGCTGTGCAAGCTTTTATATGTTTGCCCCTCCTTTCTGTCATGTGAACTATCAGGGTTCCTTGTACTACTAATATGGTCATGTGAGGTTAGGACTCTAATATAGGAATTTTGCCTGTGATAGTGACCTCAATTTTAGCCAAAACAATCTAGAAAATTATCCATATTTCTTAAATGTTTTATACAGCTGAAACAGTCTGAGGTCAAATTGACCCCAAAAAACACCATTGTATACAAAATATGTACAGGACTTGTCCCAGTTAATATAGGAAAAGTGATTAAATTTGAACACAAAAATCTCATCCTATCTATTTAGAGAATTTATAGACTGAAGGGGATCAATTTAAGTCCAAAGACAATAGGCAGCTTAATAAGTAAATCAACCACTGTGTTTATGTTGCTCTGCTGTTATTCTGCATTAAAGGGTCAATATGTAGTTTTCAGTGGCCACTAGTGGTGGCTATGTGTGCTTAAACTCGTATGCTTAAACTCGTGAGCAAGCATAATTGGACACACACCAGGAGACAGCTTCATACAACATGCTAAAATCTCATTTAAACTCCCACTGCAATGTTACAGTTATATTTTTATCAGCTTGAGGTTGAACTAATCCATGCTCGTTGGATGACTGACTACATGGACTGCATTTAGCCAAAGTGATACATTGGCGTTAGCTCCCCTGACGCTTTTCAATAATTAATTGTGTATCTTTCACCAGAGGCCCAGCAGTGTCAGCACAGCTAAATGTATTACATGATAACATAACCTAATATTGTAAATGAGATTGTTGCCACACTTAACAGTTAGACTGCTGTAAGTAACATTACTGCCGTGAATCGGTTTTAACTGTGGCGTTTTTGCTTTGTGTATGGCTCAGAATAAGAAGGCAAGAGGCTTGGGAGTGCACCTACCAAAAAATCTGACCCGGAGTATTCACATCGGATTAGGCATACTGGCCGTCAGAGGTAACAGAAAAACCTGGCAACTGGATCGTTTTCTTGTGAGATTACAACACCTTAACGCACAGGCAATAAAAAAAAAAAATCATTTGAATTAAAAAAAAAATACATATAGCCCCTTTAATTGAAACAATATCCCCTCACTCTTATGTTTAATGCCAACAGTTGTTTCTGAGCTGGAAGACTATTACCTTAAAGGTAATTGTAGAACATCAAAAAGGTCATTCAGGGTATTTTTGTATTATTCTACCTTACATGTGTTGTACAACATGAAGGGCATCAGCAAGCAAGGGGTAAAAAGTGACCTGTATAGGCCAAGAGGTCACAAGACCTGCCCTTATGTGATATGTACGCTGACAATCGTAGGAAGCACTATAAAGAAAACTAGGCATCAGCAAGCAAGGGGTAAAAAGTGGCCTGTACATAGGCCAAGAGGTCACAAGATCTGCCCTTATGTGATATGTACGCCGACAATCGTAGGAAGCACTATAAAGAAAACTATACAATCTTTGAGGCAGCAAAGGTCAGAGGCTTTGATTTGAGCTAAATGATGTCTTGTGCCAGGTCTGTAGAACTACTCAGACTGTGCTGATCAGCTCAGCCTTCACAAGAACTTTGACTCTACAGCAGACTAATTGCTATGAAATGGAAGTGACCTGATAACCTAACATCTCTTGTTTCAGTCTGTGGCATATTTTTCTTTAATTGGCTGCAATGAAGTTTTAGGTCCTGATCCTTGCTGTATTTTATATGACTTTTAAATGCTTTGAGTGAAATTTTCTTCATATTCTTATTCACAAGATTTCACAAACCATCCTATCAAAATAGCTATTGAAACACTGCTGCCTATACTGGTAATAGCCTCACAATCTCCTTTTCTTTGTACAACCTTTGACATAGCTATGCATTGAACAAGTGACAGATATTTATTTATTCTAATGTTTAAGTACAACAAGTAGTTCATGCAAGTGCAAGGTAGAACAGGAATGCAGGATAACCTGCAAAATAAAGACAGAAAAGAAAAGAATTATTTCCTCCATGGCCCTCGTATGTACTATACAAGAGAGGCAGAATGACAATATGGTAAAACCATGGTTGTAAGACAAAAGCATAAGCAGTTTTCTTTTTTTTCTTGACATGTCTTGACAGATTTAAAAATACTATTGGATGTGTAATTGTTATGCAGAACAAGAAGGCTATTTCAGACATCTCTTTGTGTGAAGGAGTGCCATTCCCTATAGAAATCCTGAGTTTGTTGATCAGTATTTGCTGAATCTTGTTCTAATGACAATGAGACTCCATGACACGTGTAGTCAAACTGATAAAATAACAGTGTTTGAAAGAAATTAAGGTGCACAACTCTTGTGAGAAGATATCTGAGAGGCAGTTGGTTGAACAACAGCAATGACCTTGGTGTCGGAGGTGGTGAAATTGGCAAAAGATGCACATTAGACACAGAATGAAGGTCGCAGCCAGTAGTTTTGACATTAAGCTATGTGTCACCAGTGAAGTAATTGTATGATCCCAGAGGTTTTTGCTTTGTGAAACTTCATATTCATCAGTTCAGCCTTATGCATAAATAAGATCTAATATTTATTAGAGCTATACAGTAGAGCTATACAGTAGAGTAGAGGAGCAGGACCACACTTCAATCATGCTACATCATGCTCGTATACTGTCGCAGAACCCGAGACCAAGCAACATAATCCCAAGCCTGATAAACTACCATTCCGTATTGTGAATTACTACAAGCGACTTCATCCATCCACTTACCTCATCTTGAGAATGTACTCCATCTCTCTATCTGCATTGGACGATGAATTATTCACACGGAATCAGGACGATCACTTTCAAAGTTTCCATCAACCCACATCAGCAGACGCAGCATCAGAAGTCGAAAGCTTCTCTGCCACTTCCATGCCTAAGACCCTGCTTTCCACAGTGCTATCCATGATGCACTGGGACATCAGGGCCCACTGTAATTGAGCTCAACTAATCACATCAGTCAGCCTTAACAGGGGAACTTGCAGGGGCACCGGGAAGCCAGAGCCTCCTCGTCTCCCATCCGTCAGTTCTCACTAGTCTACGCAAACAAATCGTAGCGCTATTCTTACTATGCCTTTTCCTCGCCTTTTCCTTTGCAATTTCCCACCCGCATGGAAATTACATTAGTCATTATTCTAAATCTGGCCCTAAGTTTTGGAGGCAATAGTTTCTCGTCATCATCATGCCCGTTCAAGTACTGACTAAACTGGCACCCCGTTACTCACCAATACGGTCTTCATGCAGTTCATTCCATTGCCATTGTTGACTCTCCTCATTTCATTCCCAGATCCCCATCCAACATTGGTTCCTCCATATTCTTTCATGATATTCATCACGTAAATCCTTGCCTAACCCCTAATTGTAGACTCCATAACTCATCGATCAGGTAGAACAAGAAAAATACTTAGGAGTGATTTTAAATTCACAGCTAAACTTTAAAAGTCATATCAAAAACATCTCAAGAAAGATGAAGTCCAGTATGAACTGTTTCAGAATGATCAAGAGCTGTCTGACATTTGAATGTGCTCATGTCTTTCTCAAAACTATGACCCTGTCCCATCCTATCATACTGCACCACTGTTTCGTCCCAGACCAGCCAAACTACCCTAAAGCCTATAGAGAGGCTTTATAACCGTACCCTAAATATTTCAGATTAAAAAAAACATTCGATTCCATCACTGTTACATTTTAAGTAAACATATAATCTTAAACTTTGTTAATTTTGTTAATCTTAGACATATAAAGTTGTTTTTTTAAGGTATGACTGGACTTGCACCTGAGCCACTTTGTAAATGTGTGAACAGGCTGGAACGCTCCAGATCAACAAGAGCTGCTACATGGGGAGACTGTAAAAAGACTTCTGTAAAAAGAGCCAATCTGTGGAACTCTGTTCCTACAAATATAAAGACTTTAACTAAACTGTCAACCTTCAAAAAACAAACAAAATATGAAAAATGAAACATTTTATATATACATATGAAATGTATCTGTGTGTAGGTGAGGTGTGCATCTGTGTGAGCTCGAGTGAATGTGTTTATTTACTACACTAACTTTTATTAGTGCTAACTGGTTTCTAATTTTATTATATTCACTGTAAATGTTTACTCTTTCATTATCTTAACTGTTAAAAGCCCTTCTAGGGAAAGGTTTTGTGAATTAGCCACGGCTATAAAAACTGTGATACAGGCATCAGATTGTTTTTTATGTAATAATCTATATTTTTTTGTATCTGTCCCTATTCAAATAAACAATAAATAAATAAATAAATAAAGAACTCAATAACTCAACAGCAACAGAACTCAACAGCATAGCACCCTCAACCCTCTCACCATACTGGTCAGCTTGTAAGAATTTCAGCCACATTCATGACCAATACAACCTAACTTTCCTGTTGTTCGATCTTCCTGGCTGACCTACACTGGCCATTAATATCCACAGAGAACATTACTTACTTACTTACTTACTTACATGGCACTATAGCAAGAGCTTGCCTTAAAGGGGCATTATGGAGTTTCCAGCAGCCACTAGCGGTGTGGTTTTAAGATTGTTACCAGCTGTGTGCTTGTGCGCATGCTCACTTAAACTTATGAGCGAGTATAATCCGAAACACAACCACTTTCATACAAAAACCCTGCAATAAAGGCTGTTGTTTTTCACACAAACATGTTCATGCTGTGTTACTTCATTGTTCCTGTCTCAGAAGCAGCTCAACACCGGTTCCGTAACGTTAGTTCATTCAGTGCAGCTAGCCACATTTCAGCACAATCCTCCCGGAAAAAGGCAGAGTGACAGCAGTTATAGACAGGCAGGGAGACAGCTTCACACAACATCCTGGAAACTCAGGTAAACCCCTACTGCAACGTTTACAGTAATAGTTTTATCAGCTGCAGGTTGAACTAATCCATGCTTGTTACATGATCATGGTACATTTACTGCATTTAGCCGACGTGTTACAGCGTTAGCTCGCCTGCTACTTTAAGTAACTATCTTTACTATCTGTGAATCTGTCAATGGTTTCTCCAGCTTTACTAATGCTCACTTTGTTCTTTGACATCATCTGACCCTGTTTGGTCTGATGGGCTTTAGCACGTAAACCTTTAGCGCTGTTTTGTATCCTTACGTGGAGCCTGTGTTTTGCTGTGATTCGGTTGCTTTATGGTGTTAGTAGATTGCATGTCGCTGTTGCTGTAGTCAGAAAGGCTCGGGAGCGTGCGCAGAGTTGATTCCGACCCGGAGTCCCACCATTAAAAGCAGAATAGTGGCTGATGCAAGCAATAAAGAAAACAGACATGTGCCTCATTTCTAAGTGAGTTTTGAGCAATTCTCAAGAACTTAATACAGATCATGTGCCATTGGTCCTCCCAAGCATAGCTTACAACCGCTACATTCGTTCAGATCTCAGATCTGTTCAATATTCTCTCAAATAACTGGAATCTTTCGGGGTTCTGTCATACCCAAGTAATACAAACTTACCAATGAAGCTTCCCCACAATGTAGTAGCAAACCAAAGTTGTACAGCAAGTCCAAGGCTCTCACACAATCACAATTGTTTTTCATCAATAAATAATTTAAAATATGTAGATAGTGTGGTCTTTACTAGTAAAAAAAATAGGGGAAACCCTTATTTGCTTTCTTACAGAGAGTTAGATGAGAAAACTGATACAACTCTCATGTACACAGTAAATATGAATCTGTAGTCTTTCACTCGGTTAGCTTTTCTTAACATAAAGACTGGAAACAGCTAGCCTTGCTCTTTCTAAAGGTAATATATACAAGCACATCTAAAGCCCACTGATTAACATTTTACAACTTTGTTTAATCCATACAGAAGCATCCCCATTTCCGCTGTTTATGCTAAGGCAAAGGGGCTGCTGGCTGTGACTTCATACTTACATGAGATTGGTATCAATCTTTTTATCTAAAAACTGCATGATGTTGCAATCAGCAGTGTAAGGGTAGTTACTCTAAAAGTTAATGGTTTACATATTACTAGTTACTTTTTTAGTATGCCTTACTTTGCTAGATTACTCACTGCTGAAAGTAAATAGTTACACTACTAGTTACATTATAATAGATTATGTACATGCTTTAAAGTAGATTTTTCCCTCTTACTGGAAATGCTTATCAAAGAGTCTCTCAAATCATTTTTCAGACAAGCTGTTCCTTGTCCCAGGCTAAAGAGCCTCGCCACAGGTGCACTGGAGGGTATCTCTGTCCTTTTTTGTGAAACAACATGCAGTAATAGTTCCACCCCTCCATAGACGTCTTTGGCAGCTCTGGCAGATCTGCCATTTCTGCGTCCTCATGAAGGGGCGCTAAAGTCAAAAGTTAGGTTGGAAAAGTATTACGCAAACAAGCACGAAAAGGAACATTTAATTTATTTTTCTCTCCTCCCGTTATGTGGATAATTCAAGAACCAGTTCGCAAGTATTGCAATGATTTTGTCATTAGCAACTGTAATGTGATTATTGACATAATACGTTACATTACTGTAATCTGATTATAGTAATGTGTTACTTTGTAATGCGTTACCCCCAACACTGGTCAGTCATGTGTCTTCCTGGGTGGAGTGGGGATATTTTCTAACTGAAGATAAAAACCCACATCCAACCACATATTCCTGCTGTGATGTGTCATCGTCCAGTTTGCTGATAGCAAGCATAAAGTTGGATAGGATAGTTGAAAGGATAATGACGTCATGTCATTTATCTTCAAATGATGGCATTTCAAAATGGTTAAATGTTTACAATTTCCTGTTTGTTCTCAGCAGAGATGCTAAATGAATTTGACACAGATAATGAAAACAGTAAAACACCACAGATTTAAGTGTCAACACAGCTGTTAATTATTTTGTTCTCTAAGGCATTGCCCCTGGGGTGGTATTGAAGAAGAAGCGTGTTCAGCATATTTAGGACAGCTTATGTTAATTGAAACAAAACAGTGACAACTAGGATAGTGTGATTTTTTTGCCAACATTGGCAAAGTTACTTGGCAGATGATGTATTGAATTGAAATCAAATTTAGAGGTCATTAGAAAAACTTCATTAATGTTAACATACACTTGACGAAGACTGGTTAGGTTAGAAAGTTTTCCAGATTACTGCGTTGTTGGGTGTTTAGATTGCACTAAACCGCTAAAGTTCCTCTATTTTACGTAGAGTGGCATGACCAGTTATTTGCATTTGTTTGTATGAAGGGAAAAATATTAAACTACCGGAGATGGGGCAGGGGGCTCTTCCATTGTGTTTCTTGTGTTGCTGCTTTATTTAGAATTACCAAAAGGAACAAAAATTATGTGTCTGGGACAGGTTTTCAGAGCAACCTCAAAAATACTATTACAGACAGTAGTGTTGGCATTCTGGGTCTGAATCAAGCCCATTCCAGATGAGATAGTGTCAATGCCATAGGCAGATTTGGCACAAATAACTGTGCATGCAGCCATGAGCTTCTTTGTTACGGTCAGGCCAGATGACAGCCAGTCGGGACACTCTGTCACTCAGCTCAGGGCGGAGGTGGAGGATTGTCTAGGGCCAAGAAACACGCATTTGAAAACACAGCAAGAGAGTGTCATATCATCAAAACATCAGGAAAACACTCTCACTGCAAGTGAAATGGATGTTTTTAAAGCACAAGAAGCCTTGTGGACTCTGAAGGAGGACAGGAGCTGTGTGTTAAGTATTGGATAAAAGTTATTAGGGTTAAGAACAAATTGATAATTTGCTAAACCCTGCCCCCAAACAGTAAACATCCAATCACAGTTTAGCAACCATAACTAGGCATGACAGGCCTGTTAAGCTTTGGGATTTTGTGATATGGATTTATTTAGCTTTTCCAAAGCTGAAAATGTTAGTATGTCTAAGTACCATTACAGCAGTAACCTGGTCAAGTAAATTTTATTTATGAAGCATTTAAAGGGGAAATATGTAGTTTTCAGTGGCCACTAGCGATGCGGTTTTAAAATTGCAACCAGGTGTATACTCCTACGCACGCATACAAAGATCCCACAATTAATAAGAAAACACCTGCATGCTGTAGCTTTTCACACAGATATGTTCCCTTATAGACGCTGTTACTACCAACGTTCCCGCTCAGAGGCATGTCAAATCAAATCCCTTTTCGACTCTGTAACGTTATCTTTCAAACAACGCAGAGAGCATCGGTATATTGGCACAATCCTCCTGGAAAATAAGGCAGTGTGAAGCGGCAATTAACAGACTCGTTGAAAGACAGTGTCACACAACATGCTGGATAGTCAGGTAAACTCAGTTGCCTGAGTCCACTGCAATGTTACAGTAATATTTTTATCAGCTTTAGGTTGAACTAATCCATGCTTGTTACATGATAACATTACACTGACTGCATTTAGCCATTAGTAATGTTAGTTAGCCTACTGAAAAGCAGGCAGGTGAGCTAACTCTGATGTCTCACCTCACCTGACTGCTTTTCAGCAGGCTAACTAACATTACTATTAAAATTCAGGTGTACAAAAATGCTAAAGAATAAAGATAAGTTTTGAGTTGAATTTTAAATGAGCTTAGGGAAGGGGCTGATTTAAGAGAGATGTGAGATTGTTCCAAAGCGTAGGGACAGTGACAGCAAAGGTGGAACCACTTTGTAGTTTGATCGTGGGATTTCCAGTGTCAGAGGAAATGAGAGATATAGGGATGAAGTGGGGACTGAGGAGGTCAAATAAGTAGGGGGGCAGCAGGCCATTAAAGGTTTAAAAACAGTGGCATAATTCAGTAGTGAACTGGAAGCCAATGCAGAGCAACAGGATGGGGTGGTGGGTGCTCTTTTCCAGGTTCCAGTCAGCAGTATAGCAGTAGCCTTCTGAACTAGTTGTAGACAGGATATGGATGACTGGGTGATACTTGAATAGAAGGAGTTGCAGTAGTCAATCCATGAGGATATTAAGGCTGATGATACACTGGGCAACTTTTTGAGCAATGTTGCTGGGCAATCTTGCTAGAGGCAAGTCCGACTATGTTTTAAATGGATAGCGGCGGTGCGGGACGGATGGTGGAGTGGTGGGGGACGGGGATTACGGTAGTAATCTCTACTCATTACCATTGACGACAACGTTGCCCTGCACAATTGCTCTAAAAGTTGCTCTGTGTATCATCAGCTTATGGCATGGATGACTATTTCCACGTCTGGGTGAAACCAAGGTTGGTAGCAAAGGGCTTGCGGTAATGGACTCTGATTTATTATCACTGAGCTTCAGAAAAATGAGGGCCATCCAGCTTTTGATATCCTCAGGGCATTCGCTGAGGCAATTTAGGTCTGATGTGCAGTTGGGTATCATAGGTAGGTAGAGTTGGGTATGATCGGTACAGCAGTAGTAGGAAACACAAAGGAAAAGCAAGTAGATGGAGAAGAGAAGGAGACTGAGGATGGACCCTTGTGGGACTCCACAGAAGAGATTACCTATTGTTATTTCCAAAGGTAAATTATTAGAAAACTGTGGCCTAATATTTTGTACATTAGAAAAAAAAAACTGTTCAGGACTGACACATCCACTGCGTGGGAGACAAGATGCTGGGGTGGTGATGGCGCAATGGAAAAGACACATGCCTTAAGTGTGAGAGACTAGGGTTCACTTCCCCACTGTGATCCATTGTGTCCCTGAGCAAAACACTTAACACCTAGTTGCTCCAGAGTGCGACCTCTGACACGTATAGCATGTAAGTCGCTTTGGATAAAAGCTCCAGCTAAATGAATAAATGTAATGTAAATGCAAAGATGCTTCAGTAGTTTAGAGTAACCATAGCAACTCTGCATTTATTTGGTTTGTGGAAGTTTACACTCCACCAACTGTGTTAGTCATTTGCCAAACTCCCCCTGAAATCCTTTCTCTTTTAAACTGTTTTAAAATACAAAAAGTATAAAGCTAACCACAGTGTTGCATGTCCAAGTATTTCTATAGGTAGCATTCAAACATTCATCCAAGAGAGCAAACATTTTAATCACATTAGTACTATAGTACTATAATGCTAGGGCTAACTCTACCCTGCTGTATATGAATATTGTTGCTCCTTATTTCCATGTCTTCTACATAGAACACCAGCTGGTGAAGATAGCCTACAAGTAGCTTCAGAATAGTCTTTTAGCATGATATCATTTAGCCATCAAGTGCATATTAAAAGAGCCTTCTACAGGGTTCTTGTTAAACCAACAGCAGGTGACATTAAAAGGTCAGCAGGAGAAAGAGTTTTCAGTCAACACATGGAATCTGCTAACAGTCGTCATTTCAGACCACAAAAGCCACGGTTGTTGGAGAAGCCTGGTTTTGTTTATGTCTATGTAAAATCATGGAGAAAAAAAATAACCTTAGTTGTCATGGTAAATCTGCCACAGTTATTATTGTAATCAGCATATGTGTGAGCGATGTGTGAGAATGGAAAGCTTGACAAGCATTGTAATAAGCGTGGCAGAGCTTAAGGGTCACTTGTGTTTGTAATAGACCAGGAGTTGTGTTTTTTTCAGAGATATACTAAAAACTAACCAATTCATTTTAAATATAACCAATGAATTTGAATATTTAATCTGGAAATATGCCGCATATGTAGAATAGCTTGTTAATATTTGTTTTAACAGCTTCTTTTACATGCCCGTGGTGTTCCATTAGATTGCACTGAACATCTGTTCTGAGAACAACAGGGAAATACCATGGGTACACTATGTTGCTAAATACTAATCAAATCAACATAAGTGTCTGATTTGATTACTAGTATGTCAGGGACATTAGAAAACACAGTATAGGATAACAAAATGAACTTTTAAGGTACTGTTTACCAGATATACTCACAAGTCTTTCAGCTAGAGTCCAAGTCAAGTCTCAGGTCTCTCAGCTAGAGTCCAAGTCCAGTCTCAAGTCACTGAGCTAGAGTTCAAGTCAAGTCTCAGGTCTTTGAGCTAGAATCCAAGTCAAGTGTCAAGTCTTTCATGGTTATAATGATGTATTTGTACTGGACCATTTCGGTACAGTATTTTCAGGATAGTGCACATGTGCACCGAATGCAGTCTTCTGCATTCATATATTAGGCTTGTTTTGTGTGTTAAACATACGTAAATTCCTAGTTTCCACACGGACATATTAAGTGGCGGACCAAATCTCAGCCTTGCGGTGCTACAGAGCTACACAGGCAGGCGCTTTTGCCCAGCTCTCGCTAACTACTGACTTGAGCATCACAGGCAGTGCAGAGAAGCAAAAGCTTTAAGACCCTCCCTTATTGTTAAGGTCTTTTGTTTGGGAACACTTGGGTTACCAGTGAAATACACCAATGGACAAGTCAATAAGACGAAAGCAGCGAGCCGACATTTCTCAGTAGTGATCGGGTATGTTTCTGGCAACACGGCAAACTTGCTAAGTCACTAATGGTATCACACGAAGGAGAACGCCTCTGCAACAAGGGAAAAAAACAAAAACGAGCACAGTGCAAATGACTTTCAGCTTTTAAACAGACTTTAGCCAGGCCTTCAAGCTGGGATTGATAATGCTCATAGACGGAATAAAAGAATAAAAAGAATGCTGCACTGTAATCCATATTATTATATATTTTTTATTTTATTTTATTAGCTATTAACTTTTGAGAATATTTTTTTAGTAGAGAACTTGTTAGTAGTTTGCAGCAGTATGTTATTTCTTATTTATTTCTTATCTTTTTTTTCTTAGGTTCAAACAAGGCTGCTTATAAAACTGCTTTGCTATAAGAGATTCTGTAACTGTAACCTGTTTTTCATTTACAGAGCACAACCATGTAATGTGCAATGAAATTAATGACAGCTTATTAACTACTGTATGTCAATATATTCCCCAGACTCTCAAACCAGTGTAACGTTAACTAAATAAAACTGTAACGTTACATGATCAACAATAAACCTGTAACCTGTTTTTCACTTACAGAGCACAACCATGTAGCCTAATGTACAATGCCTCTACAATTAATCAAAGCTTATAAACTCCTGTTTGCAGCCGATGTTAATAATTAACGTGATGGCAGCCAGCGGCACGTAAATGATAACATTAATCGACCACCACAAGTTTGGCAAGCAAACAAACGCTCATTCATCTTTTCATAACACAGTCAGAGTTAACCCCGGTAGGTCATAGCTAAAGCAAGAAGCAAGCTAACGTTACATGGCCAATGCTGAGCTGAACATGTTTACTAACCTCAGGTTACTAACCTCTTTTGCATTCAGCGCTTCCTTGTTTGGGCCTTGTTGTATGAAGTTAAAAAGCCGAAGTTTATGATGAATGGCACAGCAGCTGCCGGTGTTGTGGTCCTCTCTCTGTATGGCCGAGCGCAGCAGATCCATACTACGTGTTAAGTAGGCAGGTTATAAGTAACATAGGGAGGGGAATGACAGAAAGCTCATCAGACGTTTCCTAAAAAATAAACATTGCTCATGAGTCCCTCACCTCGAGTCCTTGTCAAGTCTGAAGTCTTTTGAGGTTGAGTCTCAAGTCAAGTCTGAAGTCACTGTGTGTGCGACTTAAGTCGGACTCGAGTCCGAGTCTCAAACTCAAGTCCCCATCTCTGCTATATACAAACACAGTAGCTAGACATTTTAATTACCTGGAAGTAATTAGGGAATGTCAGAAACTGAGAAATTGCCCCACATAAACATCCCACCCCTTTAAAGACTTACTGGGTATGCCAGCACCTTCAATTTTGTCTCAAGAAGCAAATGTATAAGAATCTCAACTTTGTTGAGAAGAAAATGCCCAGTTTCTTTCTAGCAAGCTGATTCTCTTAGTTAAGTAAATCAAAACCAAACACTTTTTCTGCTTTGGAGCACTTAAGAAACATAAATAATTAGAGGTTTTACTGGGAATGTCTGACAACGTGGTCATGGGATTTATTATGCTTGACACAAGCTGCATATTAAGTCATCGTAAATACAGAGCTGTCCAAATGGGACTTGTACCATATCTTTATCAACAACATAGGTCTCAGACATCAGTCTGTCCCAGAAATGCCTGAAGCAGCTGTATAAAGACCTTTCTTTCGTCCTTTTTGCTACCGGGTTAGCTTGTTTGTAAAAATGACATTATCATGATGGTACTTCATCATGCATGGTCAAATGGGGGAAATGGGGAATGTGTATGAGGCTTATCTCAACTTGTCACTTCAGTGTTTTTGTTTCAGATGTCAGCATCCTTAACTGTGAGAAATAATGAACATCCAGAAGGAGAATAAAGCATATTTTAATAGCCTTCTGTCTTGCTGAGGTAAAAGTCAATGTGGAGACCATTTATAATGAGGCAATCATCAGGTGGACCTTGTGATAATATTGTTTCTCATAATATGTCCTGAAATTCTCCTAGCTCACAAACCTTCCCCCAGACAAGCAGCAGAACCTTTCCTGAGCTCATTACAACTGGAAAAACCAGGAACACATTACATGCTTCTGCAGTGTGTGAATATTAACATGAATCATGCAGGTGCAGAAGGTTTTGCACACAACATTCAGCTGGGCTTGTAAAGATTAGTAGTGCCTGTTGACTTGAAAACATACATTTGAAATGTGCAACTAAGCAGCGGATTAATTGTGGAGAAAATTCTTTTTGACAGGCTTTTAACTGCTATGCTCAGATATGAAAACTGTCCATTAAAGGCATTAATGACTATATACCCATTTCACTTCATCTGAGATTATCCCTGATGAAACCACTCTCAGTTTGATAATTTCTTCAAGATACAAGCAGTGGAAAAGGCCAACAGTTTGAAATTTCCAGTTTAATGTGTAAATCCTTGTTGTGTGAAAGTTGACTGTGGTGTGTAAATTACAACAACATCTGCTCAGAGAAACTGCAGGAACTGACAAAAATGAATGCACCGTGAATTCAGTTTTACTAAAATGGAACAACAACAACCATATTATGTTCTGCATAATGACAGTGTGAAGATCATAGTACAGTATAATTCAAAATATTGCCAGTTGTTCTTTTTCAAAAGATACAAGGGAGACTGAAGATTACACCTGTGACTGTTGAGCATCTTATTCCAAAACCACGGGCATTAAACTGCTGGTATCAACAACTGCTTCTGGGAAGGCTTTCCACAAGATCCTGGCTGCAGGGACTTGCTGTCAATCAGCCACAAGAGCATCAGTGAGGTCAACCACTGATGTTGGGTGATAGAGTCTGTCTCACATTGCTGGGGTTAGATGAGGTTAGGGCAGGGCTCTGTTCTGGCCAGCAAAGTTCTAAACTGGGAAAATAATTTCTTTATGGACCTGGCTTTGTGCACAGGTGCAATGTCATTGAAAATGGAAAGGGCCTTGCCCGAAGCCTTTGCCACAAAGCTAGAAGCACACTATTGTCTAAAGGAGTAAAATCATTTAAAAAGTATTTTAATTGTTTACAAAGCACTACGTAACCTAGCACCTTACTATATCAGTGAGACCTTTCATTTTGCATTCCAACTAGAACCCTCTGATCTTCCACTTCCTTTCTTCTAGATGTTACTAATGTTTTCCACAAGAAACCTGAGGCTGCTTCCCAGTTGTATGGGCCTGAACTGTGTTAAAACCTCCCCTTTGATTTTAGAACAGCAACCCTTCCATCCATCCATCCATCATTAACCGCTTATCCTGCGTATGGGGTACACCCTGGACAGGTCACCAGTACATCGCAGGGAACAGCAACCCTTTGAATTTAAAAAAAATAAAATCATTTATCATCATCTTTTTTACTTGTTTTTTATTTAGTAATCCAATCTTGATCTTATTTTCATATTTACTATTTTTATATGTTTTTCCTGTTGCATTTTTTGGTATTGTTTTTTGATGTTTTATTGTAATGTTTTCAAACATTTTTATTCTATATCTTCTTAAAGTCCAGTACAAGAAATAAATAGATACAATTTGATGTACCACTATTGTCAATATCATGAAAAGAACACAACCAACTGCCGTCCTGGCAAGTTTCCTTAGAAGAAAATAGGTATAAAAATTTGCTGTTAAAATTAAAAAGCAGCTGGATATTCCTGCCCTCATTCTTGTACTTCACTCCCGAGCCTCAATTACACAAAATTTCTGACGGGTGCAGATAATCATACATCACTTGAAGAAACAAACTGTCTTCCTTTAACACATTTCTGGCATTTGAATTAGCTGATAAAGTCACTGGAGAGAGCTTTTGGTGAAGTAGATTTGAGCTTTCCTTGTGCATTGATTTGCCTAAACAGATCCTCATTGAAGAAAATATGAAGTCACATTGTGTTGTAAATGATATCTGAACAGCCATTACAAGATTACAAGACACGTCTGCAAACAGCGAGCTACAATGGGCTCTTGTTCACTGCTTTTGTAAGCTCTTGACTAAAGCATAAGCCTTTCAGAAGCCCTCTATTCTATCACTGCTATCATGAGAATATATTGCTTGTATGTGCAAGAGTCATTAGGCAATTAATTAATTGTATAACTTTACACACCCTGGTGTCCAATTCGATTTATGAGAGTGGATTGATACTAAAATTATTATTATATTCTTTAAATGACCAGAGCATTTCTTCCATACAAGGGGAGGGTCCGCATCCACTGCAGCGTGACATTGGGAGTTCAAGGATTGGTCAGCTTTAACGGTGTTCACACCAAAGTTTTTTTTGGATGATAAATCAGTAAATAGTTCACACTGGTTAATGATGTACTGTATAGTAACACAGAACCTCATGGTTCACTGAAGGAAACCTGGGCACTGACATACACAGAGACAGTTTAAAGCCATGTGTTAATGAAAATGGCATCTGTCAAAAAACAAAATTTTGTTGAATTTACATGTTGGTACACATATCCACATTTGACCACATTCCTAAAAAAGAAAGTGAGCTTTTCTAATATACCTTCAGTCTAAGACTCTTACGTTACAGCGGGAGAAGCACCAAAAAGCCGCAATGCAGTTTGCTCTGCCAAATCATCTGATCACAGTGCTTAATTGAATACTGAAGTGAAATGCAGACAGCTAGAGATAGCAGAGCAGGATTCACAAGTAATTAAAACATGCTACTCAACCCATATGGATAATTTGCTTTTATGTAATCTATCTAATGTGCTGGAAGTGTACCTGCTTTAAGTGTTGGTAAAGGACTTTCATGGTAAGCAATATGTTTGCATGCATGCAAGTAATGAAGATATCATTCAGCTTGATTATTAAGCAGGTTTTAATCAGGTAGACTTCTGAAATATACTTTATTTAAAACACTTTTCAGTTATAATCAAAGTAAAAAGGAATTGTTTGGTAGCAGACCTGCAGATACAAACTGTTAATCTACATTTTTACACAATAAGTACTTAGGACAAGGACAACAGGGACTAAGGTGCAACAGACCATAGAGTCTAAACATTGCTTTGCAAATATGTAAGTCACATACTTATAATTAAGTATTTGCATAGGGATAGTGTGGTACTCAGTATGTCTCCCGGTGCACTATCCAGTCAGCAAGTTTTCTTTGGCAGAGCTGTGGGCCAAATAAGCCAAGTGTTGGCACAGTTTAAGTGGGGAATGATGTTAAAGTTGAACTATAGAGATACTGTTAAATGTGCATAGAGGCATCCATGTGTTGTTGAGCAGGTTGAGGTACAGTTTTGAGGTGTAGGCCGCATACCTGCCACCATCAGGTGTAGGAAGTGCAGCTGCAACAGGCTGCATTGTTTCTAAAGCATCAAAATGTTCCTGAAAGCAAAGGGTTTCTATGCATGGTGCTATAGCCACACCATACTGTATGGCCCTCAGCTTTTAGTTTTTATCTGAGCTGTTTACTTTAATGCTGTGCAATGACTGTGAAGGTATGCTGAAACATAAATGGTGATGCCATTTCTCAGACAACTGTGCAAGTAATGTCCCTCGTGTGGGAACATGTACATGTTATCATTTGGAAGTGTGTCTGGTCTCATCTTTGAACAAAATATCACAAGAAAAGCAGTGGTTGTTTTCATGATATTTCTCCGACTTGTTGTCAAAGAAAATGTGACCTCACAATGCTCAAAGCAGTTTGTGGGAGCAATCAAGTGTGACTGTTCGGGCTAAGAAGTTAATCACTGGTTATATTTTGAAATTTACCCCCCCCCCCCCCACGTGCCCTCTCACAAATGGCCTAAGCAGAATACCAAAACATCAACCCTCATTCTCCCAAAACCATGCTTTTATGTATGTTCAATCCCAGTAACACACATTAAATATTTAAATAATAGACATTGTTTTCCATTTAAAAATAGGATGGAAAATGAAACTAGAGGACATTTAAAATGTCAAAATGTCTGTAACAACAGGTCACAATTTATGAAAGTTATGTTATTATGCTTGAAGTATATGAGAATTCAAACTGAATTTTCTATCACTTTGCACTTGTCCAGATGACATAGCAGTGAAGTGGCTGCACATCTCCCAACAGAATAACTTCTGTTTAGGTGTTTAGGGCAGCCGACATCTTTTTGTGTTCAACACCCTTGTCTTCTAAATTAATTGCAAATTGCTGTGTGACACTGAAGCACTCAGTCATCCCATGAAATTACTTGAAAAAGGCATTTGGATGAAGATCACCTAACTCTGGTCACTGAATTTTGTTTTAGTACCTGGATTTTCTTTTATCATCGAAATGTATTCAAAGACATATTTTGTCTTTTGTGGTGATTTAAACTGGAATATACTCAAAACCATTTGTGTGAAAAGTAGAATTTAGAATTGCGCAGTGTAAAGACAGATTGAAAGTAGTATTTTTGATTAATATCTTTATCCCATGATTTTGTAAAATGTGTTTTATGCAAGTTATTTACATCATCGCCATTTAATTGAATTGAAAATAATTTGGGCTATATACTACCAGAATAGAGTGTGAGGATAACAATAGAAAAAAAGCTTTGGAGATTAAGGTTTAATATTTGGTTTTATTCCATCTATAAACATTTGACACATTTCTCTTTAAGCTCTCCCTTTGGCTGCCTGGATTACACAAGTTATCTCTAAAACATTATCCTGCATTTGTGATGTGTGTTTATGGCAAATTCACTTGCTGTGTCAAACTACCTCTGCTAGGGAGATTAAGGGTGTGCACGGGGGTTTACTGGAAGTGCTCAAACAAGCTGCTCAAAGGGCTGAGGGCTATACCAAGATCCATTCAAGGATTACATCCTCATATCTCCTCCTATCTTGAGTATTGAAAACCAGCGAGATGTTCAATGAGTTGCAACAGCCATTTCACGGCCGAAGTGTTGTCTGTCCATTTTCTCAACAATAAAGAATACATTTCTGTTGGTTTGAGGTTGTAACCAGCAGATGTAATGCAGAAAATTCATATTAAACAGGTTAGAGATTCTGCAGAGGCTGTGTTTGGTGTTCCCGCCATATTATAGTTGGAAGTTTTTGAGTCCATGACTCTGACCCTGAGAATTGTTAAATACACATGACAGAAAGAGAGGCAATTAATGTAGTGGTTGTTAAGTTGCCATTTTTATGTTTTCTTTCTGACAGCTCAGTGAACCCACTCATACCGCAGAGTTAGGTCCTTTTTCATGGTGGACTAATCCCTTCAGTCTTCTGCAGGTATGAGACTCCAGGAGGAGAAGTAACCCAGTGAGATTAAGGTGTTAGATTAAATCTAACAGTGATTAAATAACCAACCATTATATGACTGTAGCAAATTAATTTCCCCAGTGTCATGTCAGCCTGGCTAACACAGTGTATTTGTGGAGCCAACAGTGAGCTTCTGATATTAGCTGTAGTCATACCAGCTTTGGAATAGAAAAGCCAACCTAGTGGCCGTTCTCTGTACAAAAGTAACAGTCACAGTGAATTTCACATCGATGAATATAATGAATTTTTGTTATTTTAAGTAGTGTATTTATAGTTTTGTGGTTGTTTTGTGCCCTTTCTTTGAACAGATACAGATTAGCTGCTAGCTAACTCTGGTGCAATTATTTTCATTGTGCACTGTTAAATAAACAGTAAATCAAATACCAGTATGAAATAACAAGACCCCAAAGACAAACAAGATTTTAAGATGCCAAACTCTGCATTTGCATTCCCAAAAGCAACACCCTAAAAACGGAAGCACCCTACAAGCATATTTTTGTCAGACATAAGAGAAAACATTCATGTACTTCTACTGTACAAGTAAACAGTAAGTCTTTCAGAAAATAACCTTTTCAGTGCTTTTTCCTGTCTGCAGTTGTAAATCTAGCTGTCACTCAGCACATTTGAGTATGATGTAAGTAGGAAAGCTGGTGCTATTAAGCTTGTGTCAAATGAAAGAACGCTTAAGGCACTCAGAATTGCTCATAGCTGGCATTTATATGGTAAGCAAATAGAATATCCACCATGGAAATGAGCTTTTCTAAATGAAAAAGATAGCTCAGCTTTTGTGCACATATGATAGTGGGAGATAAATATACATGATAGCAGTTCACACGGCAGGTGAACTTTTTCTGCTTTTTTTCCCTCCCAGCAGACTGTCTGAATTGAGCAATCTCTGCCAGCTAAAGCACAATTTGGATTAGCAAAAGCCCCACTGATAGGTCAGCTGAGCCCGTAATGGAGCAGCTTAGGCCTTGTCTGCATGATTATAACATTCTTAGCTGCCTATTTCCTTGCATCCAGATGTTACAGTACAAACATCTCTGGCTCCTTTAATCTCAACACAAATTTAAATCACAGTGACATAAAATGATGATTATATCTCTGCATATATGATGTATTCTTACAAAACAAACTAATCGTGATTGTGCTGCTGATACTAATAAAAGTCTAAATAATCTTGTATAGCTACAAAAAAATTTAAGTAACAACCATTTGTCATTTGTTTGCCACATTTAATTTAATGGTAATGTAATTATCTTTGACATGACTTTGCTGTTTCATCTGTTTGCTGAATCAAAGCATCATAATGTCAACTGTAACAACATTTTAACTACTTTAAACACACCAGACATTTCAGCTGTGGCACTTCATTGAGAAATGCTGGCATTTGAAGAATATCTTTTAGTTAATTGATATTTAGCTGCTCTGTTATTTTGTTCACTTTGGTTTTAAAGTGCCATAAATTGTTCAAAAACTTTTTTCTCAAACCTTTCAGCAGTAATGTGTTTTCAACAGTTCAGCTTGTGGTTGCGCTTTAAATTAGCGATCCCTCTAGACTGCTCCAGCTGTTCTGATGAAACACATTAATGATGAAGAGAATTGTCCCTCATGTCACAGATACTAGAGTGCGCGTGTGTGTATGTGTGTCTAGACCTCAGTGCACTCAACTACACAAAGAATTTAAGGGTGTATTGTTAATAATAGTGATTGTCAGCAGAGTTCTCTGCACAATCAATAAACAGGTACAAAAGGCCAAGACAAGGTTAAAGGTTTTAACGGTTCATAAGTGGTGATGTCAATGATGGATATTAGTTGAAAAGGAGCTTTTCAGAAAAATCAATTGTTTTTCCTTGCAAATGACAGTCCAAAGGTGTGAACTGTTGTGTGATTTAGTCATTGTCAAAGTGGCTTATAAAGTGTCCCAGGCTCTTCTGATCACAAGTTTCATTCTGAGGACTTTTACCATATCAATTTCAATGAAACTATTACTATTAAAAAATAACTTGAAAATGAAAAAATCAAAAATGAATACATGGACTATTAAGTATTTTTATCAACAACCCCACCCTCTAACAACAAATGTTTTGTTTATGGGTTCATTTCATACTAAAAAGTATGAGTTTTATTTACAAGCTTCAGACATTAAAGTGAAAGCTTATGAGCGGCACATGCAGGCAGTGACACTTCTTCAGCAGATTGCGGCAGGGCAGCCAACAGCTTTATGAAGAACATCAAGAAGGCAATTCTATAATGGATTGATAATTGTATGCGTAACGTAATTGTTTGGTGTCAGAACACCGGTTATACAGCACAAGTTAATCAGGATAATCTGTCGTTTCGTAGGTGATATGCTAACTTCCTGATTCCTGATTCCTTACAATATGTACAGTTTTACAGCAAGGTTGCAATTTGTTTTATCAAGGGTGAGAAACTATTTAGTTAATATGGATTCAAACAGAATATTCACATACAGAAGAATGGGAAGTACAGAGCGTGAGGGAATAATTTAACAAACATAAATGTACTGAATGAATCAGTTGATGTTGATTTGTACTGGTAACAATAATGGATCCTGAATTCAGAAGTTCCTGGGATTATAGAATTAGCACTCCCAATGTCAGTTTGACCTAATTTTAGCCTTCACTGTATCTGCTGAGGACCCATTTCCATCCCTTTTTGATCTTCCATCGCTACAGCCAACATCAATATGTTACAATGAGTACTGGGGTGGGCCAACCTTCCCAGATGACCTGCCACAGCAGCTGAAAAGATTTTAACTTGTGCCACAGTGTTTGATTGGTATTTAAGGTGCCTTTGGAACACACTACACATCGATGTGCTTTTTGTGTGTATGTGAGAGATCACTGGAAAAAGAAATAGAGGGAGGGAGCTGGTAAATCTTCTATACAAAGCCAATTTATAGTTCATACTTCCTCTCTCTTTTGTCTGTTGGGATCAAACATTTTGGGAGATTTAATAAAATGCAATGACGAAAGAATGACACTTTTATGTGGATATTGCTCCACATAGAATATATATACAATATAAAATCCCTGTAGGATGCCACTACCAGGAATACCAATCAATTTATACATTAACTTATCACACATGATTCACACCATGCTTAAAATAACACACACTGTTTACAAAGAGCTATCAGCACAGGATCATAAATACGATCATCTGAAATAATCAGGATCATAATCACTGGAATAGACTCATAGCTCTCCCCAAGAGAGAAAATCATTCCCATTTGTCACATTTAGTTGCTGACCAATTGAAACTGTGAATTGCTGACCAAACACTTTACATGCATTATGCTTTTTAAGACTCAGTTTAAAGCCCTTCAAGTGGGCCACTATTTAAATAGCAGGATCAATACACATTTATACTGCTATTCCAGTATGCCAGTGTGCTGCTACATATGTGGCCATTATAACAAAGGGTCAAACAGAAGTCACAAGGCTTTGGTGACACTTCTGGTGAGGGAGGCGCTACTGCTGTGGACATATGGAAGGATTACAATTCAGTGACATTTTTATTCAGTTATTATTCCAATAATCATTAAATTGCCTCAATGAATTTAGAAGGAAAGAAATGGGAATAGAAAATTTGGAACATTTTCTTATGGAAAAGAGCGGGAAAGGACACTGTAGACATAGGCCTATAGTGTTAATGATCTTAATGAATGTGTAACAATGAGGTAACACGCACGTCATTACAAGTCTTCCAAGGCTTTTTTTCACCAGACTAACACTTCACACAATCTGGTGCATGTGATGGAGACCCCACCTCATCTTCACTGGCTCAGGAAGAAAGAGAGTTACATGCAAGAAGCATATCTCATCACTGTTGAGGTTGGACATTCAACTCTAGTGAGGAATTCTGACATAAAACTGCAAACAGTGTATAGACTCTTGGATTATAATGTTTTCCAAATTAGTTTGAATTCAAAGTGGCAAGTAAACTAGCTAACCATTTTCAGCTGATCATTTCATAAATATTTTAGGGCTAGGATGAAAATTATCTTTTGTCATCTTAATTTTCTTGCACATTTTAATTCACAACCAAGGAAAAGACTCCCAAACCATTTACCCCAGTGAAATTCCTGCTGAGCTTGAAAATGTTCAGCAATAGAGATCAAAATACAGCAAAACTATATCTCATTTCTATTTTATAAAATTTAACATTTTAATTTCTTGAACATGGTCTTGTTTTGAAAAGAGGAGCTTTTGATTTAAAACACGACAATGCTAATATGCAATTGGGTGGGGCCTTTGTTTGCACACAGGTGAATGAGCTTCATATTCACCATTCCCCACTTTTATTAAATAATATTGGTCCAAAACAATCCAATTAAACTGTAGCTTGTGGGACGGGAGTTGTGACAGAAAGTCATCACACAAATGTGCACTGAAAGGGAATATTTACCACTACTGAGACAAACTTTAGTAGACAAAGATAACTAGGGTAATCATCCATGGACAAACTGCAAGTTGTACAGAATGCAGCTGCAAGACTTTTGTCAAATACCAACAGGAGATCACACATCACACCCGAACCTAAGGCTCTTCATTGGCTTCCAATTGGTTTAAGAGTGCATTTTAAACCATTACTTACAGAGCCTTGCATGGTCAAGCTCCCTCTAACATCCAGGATCTATTGCACGCACACACTTCCAGTTTCTCTCTGAGATTGTCAGGCCAAAACCTTTTAGCTGTTCCCAAAACACATTTTAAAACAAGAGGTGATTGTGCTTTCTGTGTGGAGGCTCCAAGTCTCAGGAACTCTTTTCCTTTAGCCTTAGATTCTGTGGAAACTTTTAGAAAACACCTTAAGACACATCTTTTTAGACAAGCATTTGACTAGCCATATGGTTTTGTATATTATGTGTTGTTGTTTTTATTTGTTTTATTTTATTCTATTTTTTTATTGTGAAGCATTGACCCCTCTTGTCTGTGCTAAATAAATAAAGTTTACTTACTTACTTACTAGGGTTGAAATGCTGGTATGATCAAACTTAAACTCTCTGCTGCCATTTTTCCAATAAACTCCAAAAAGCATCCCATATTATTCAAAATTGACAAAATGCAACAATGCATTTTGCGTGCATTGGATATTTTTTGTGCATTCACGGCAGGTTACCAGCTACATTTTGCATTGTTGATTTACACATATTCCTCTTACTGTAGCTTTAAAAATGCTGGTAGTCTAACAAATGCATTTAAGGAACATATAAAGCCAATGACAAGTAACAGTTTTATTTTAGCCTTCCTTAGTGATTAAATATGCAGACCTTGTGGTAGTATTGCTGTAATTCTTTCCTTATATTCATCCTGACATTTTGTGAGTTACCTTAAATATTTATAAAAAGGACAAAACTGCCAAATTCTCAAATTCTAAATCAAGTTCTGCCTGTATTGCCTGATATATGCACTCTCTCATAGAGAATGGAAAGAGTTTATGCAGTCTGCTCTTTGTGGTGTCACACTGACCTACAGCTCCGTAATGAATTGGGGGAAAATGGAAAAAAAAGACTGACTGTGATAGGTAATTTCCTGGAAAGGTTCATGTTCAGGTGTTTAACTGATGGTGCTGCCAAAAAAACGCTTGGATATAAGAATGGGGGAAAGAGACAGACAACCTTTCTTTCCTGTAAACGTTCTCTACACTAAATTCAACACACCTCTTGAAAACATACAAGAGGAATCAGGTATTGTATCAACAGAATATACTACATCAACAAATGTATCATATTCTAAATGAAGCAAAAATCATGTTTGCTCTCTGTTGCAGAGAATGAAACACAGATGCTGTTTCATGACTGGTTTTATTCCATTTGTTTCTGATGATGGCTTCAGCCATATGGCCTTGCTCTGATGGAAAGCAGTTTATATCTTCTGAAGCTTCTGATGCCACTTGTTTATCCACACTGTAATTGATGCCCTTCAAGCTTGTCATCATGTTGTATCACTGCAGGCTTGGTGCACAGTGCATAATTGGAAATAAAAAATGCCAAATGCCAGCATTGCTTTCATTTTGAAGATTAGATTTTATAATTTTACACATACGGTCAGACTTCAATTACCTCAGATGAAACCACTTACTGCAAGTATGCCTTATCAAATGTAGTGAATATGTCACGTGACAAATTAGCGTAAACGAACAACAATGGGGACTAATGTAAAATGTTACTTCATATTCAGCGGTCAGATAGTGCAGAGTTTTATCTGCGGTCAACTTCAGTGAATTAAGTGAGTGGATCCTGAAGTGCCAGCCATTTTTCTTAGGCAAGGAAATCTATCATGGTCAAACTGTCATATTAATTGGTTCTGCTTAACTGAACTGAATCTGCAACATTCCTAGGATGTAAATTTCAGCCTTTGACTTTGACGTATTCAGGTGTGACTTCCAATTACAGCTGGCTGTTTTGTGCTTTTGTTTGAGCTAATTCACATTGTGAACATTTTTCAGAGGATAATGTTAGAAGATGCAAAGATTACAAAATAAACATTTGTTGTTTAAAGTCAACGTTTAACTTCTATAGTTTGGCACTGACAGGGAGTTTATGTTCACTGTAATTAAAAAACATGAACTATGTAAATGCTCTGTATTTGTATAGTGCACTACATCTGCATTCACCTTTCACCCACATTCATACATTGTGCTCAAACAGAAACTTACATTCACACACATTCATACACTGGCGGAACAGCCGCCATGGGCAATTCGGGGTTCAGTGTCTTGCCCAAGGACACTTTGACATGTGGGCGGAGCCGGGGATTGAACCGCCAACCTTCCGATTAAGGGCTAACCCGCTCTACCTCCTGAGCCACAGCCGCCCCTATAAAGTAACATGCCATTTTCTAAACTTGCCTGTAAATATGGTTATCCTGTGCATATAACTAACATACTTAACACCATGGAGATGGTATTTTCTCTTTCAGGTAGTTCTCTCTGTGTTTTACCTTTGTCAATAAATGACAGTGTTCAGCACTTGTCTTTTCAACGTGTGTGTGCGTGTGTGTGTGTGTGTGTATGTGCTACTGCCGTAGAGCGGGGACCAGCACATCACGATTGCTTGTTTTCGCAGTGGCAACATCAATAAGAGAATATTGAGGGCAATTGTGATCAAATTGAATGAATGTAGCCTGAAGTGCTCTCATCAGCTTGTCCAAAGGCAAATAAACAAACAAGCAAAGAACAATAAAAGTAAATCATCTTTCAGAGGAGTGGCAGACTGCTGTTGTTTTTTTTTATTAGAGCACAGATGAACCATTATGTAAGATTTTTATTTTTGGTTTAGGGTTTGTACTGTAAGTTTTTTTCTAGGTTTGTGAGGAGAAATCAGTGCCTTTTTATAGCCAGTAATGTTAAAACTAGACACTGAAGTTGAAAAAAGCAATATCCTCCTTTGAGTCTCTGATTTAAGATAAGATTGCTTCCATTTTCTCCCCAGACTTTAATGCAGTTAAAAATAGACTCGTTTTTCAGCTCAGATGCACTGTTGTGGACTAATGATGCAGGGTGGTACAGCATCCCAAACATCCTCATAGTTTCCCTCATCACCACGCTTTATTTCATGATGTTTTATGTCCAAAGGGCATCTGAACACAGCTTCAGATCTCAGCGCTGCAGTCTGGTGATGTGGGGGGAGAAGTACCTGGCTTGCCCACTGTTGGAAGTGGGACGGTCTTTGGGGAATCTCAGGAAGAGAGTGGGGAATAAGGTTTTGATCAGGACCAGCTGTCACTTCTGTCCTCAACTATTCTGTTGAAGCAGACAGTGCTGCAGAAGTAGAAGTATAATGCTCTTATTTAGAGAGGAGAGGCTGTGTTGTGTTTTAATTAGTCTCAGCATTTTATTCATCTTGCTGTCACTAAAACTAAATGTGTTCAGGAGAGACCATCAATAATAAAATAGATTAATAACTTTATTTATGTTTGACATTCAGCTTTAATCCCACTACCAGGCTCAGAAATGTTGTAGATTGTGTAGTTGTAGTTGTAGATAAGTGATAAGTCTGAAGGTGAGTTTGTGTAGGTGAGATGATGGACTCAAAGTGTAGTGTAGTTTATGTTCCATCAAGGTCCTGGAGGACGACAGTGATAAGCATATAGGATAGAAAATGTATTATATAGTTCATCTAGAAAAATGCTGTTCTCAACAGACAAATGTGAAACATTTGTGAAATGCATTAAAAATAGGTTTCAAATCTCTCTTCTTTCTTTTAATCAGTGCATATTCTTGTAAAGTAAAGTAAGTAAAGAAAACACTGAACAGTGTAGGATGTTGTATGCAACTGCATTGGTTTTAGCTATGTGTGAGTGTATTTTTTTTTTAGTGAGAAGGATTTATTGGATTTGGAAGTGACCAAAGAAAGAATAACTGGATAAATGATTCAACAGCAACCATAATTTTGGATTGACTGATTGGGGAGTAAAAGTGTGAAACATTTGAAGACTCCTAATTGGATAAAAGGATTTGGAGATGTAATAGATGTGAGGGAGGAGTGTCCGGGTGAGGTGGCCTTTGTAGTTAAATTTCCAACATTACAGATCCAATATGAATTAAAGAAAGATCAGAAAGATGTGACAAAACATGTTGCTGCTTCATCTCCCTTTAGGCGTCTACTATTACTATTACTTTGTTTATACACTATTAAAGTTAACGTCAGATGATTTTTGTAAATGCATGGAGTAGAAGGACGTTAGTCTTCTGTTCCTGCTTTTTAAAATGTCTCTGACTGAAAACTTGCATGATACAAACAGAAGAAAATATTTGCGTAAAAAAACATAACCAGTAGGTCTGTTATATATTACATAATTCGATCTAGTGGATAGTGTCAAGGCAAGCCCACCTAAAAGATCCGTTCACTACACTCAGGTGGGAAGGTCAGAGTCAGGTTGAGAAAAACAAAAACAAACCAAACTCTCCAACATTACTTGAGCCTGATCTGATAACTGACAATGGCAGCATACGCTGTATTTGTTTTCCTCCTAAAAGTTGCACCTTAACCGTGACAAAACAATGCCTCCCACATCATAACAGACCCACTAAGACCCTTTGCTGTGGCCTGTAGGCTTGTTTTTATGTGTGCCAAACATGTACGCATCCACTTGTTGAGAGCCGAGTGAAGCATGACTCATTTGACAAACCTTTTTTTTCCTATCCACTTCTCAATAAACCAGTGTCTTTGTTCCGTGTGCTGCTGTAATCACAATCATGTCACTCAGGCTGTAATAATGGGATTATTCATTGCAAACTGACCACAGTATCTCTCACTTCAAATGTCCTGACTGACTGTTGTTGATGAATAGGCGCTAACACCCTCAATTGATATTTGCAGACGGACTCAGAGTCACACCTCAATACAGTTACCTTTCGTGATACTTTCCATTGTCTGTCTGCACTCACAGTAAAGGCTCTGATTACTAAAAAATACTTTTTTTAAAAATACATAAGTGTAGCTTTTTATTTCATCATCTCTTTAATGAAACTTGCAAAGGGCAAAGATTGAAGCACCTCCCTAGCAGAGGGATTATTCTGTCAATATTGACAGAAAACCAAAAAATGAGACATTTCTATAATTTACGCCTCAATATTGTCATATTTTTTAAGTAATTACTTAGAGGATAACAGTAGTCTGCCCACATAACTGGCACCGCCTCCAAAATGTGTTCTCTGAGGACTCAGGACCATATTATGAGTGGACTCCTTTACAATAATTGATTGTATTTGACATGACATGGAAGAAGCTCGGCGGATTGATACTGTGCAGCAGAGCTGTGATCAATCCAAATGAGAGACGGGGGGAGCTTTTATTTCTCTGCCAGAGTTTATTAGAAAGAACTTAGCTTCTCTGGAGAAACGCTATCCCTCCAGAAAAAGCTTGGACCTATTAGTATCTGTGAATCTAAATTAGCGTGATCCCTCACCTCATCATGCCTCAAAATATTCCCTGTTCACTAGTTTGACAGAACATAATGAAACATTGAGTTAAATGCCTGGGCATGTTCCAGAGCACTTTTTTCAGTGGGCGTTTAGGCATGAAGAGTTGTGATTATCTGTGAAGATTAGTTTCTGTCTTAACAAACACAAACATTTGCTGTGATTTGGTATACTGCACATTCTGAATGATGAATCAACATTTAGAGAAGACTGGACATGCTCCAGATCTGAGTTTCATGTGGAGTGGGTGTGAAATGGATTTCCCTCATAAGTTATAGCACAAAACCTCAATACAACTGGGGAAATGTAGCTGTAAAGGTTGATTTTCTCCTTTAATATGTATTTGTCTGACTTGGATCTGGTTGCAAGGGATTGTTTCGGTATTTTACATATTACAGAACATTAATGAGACTGCAACCAGATGTTTTCCAAGGAAATGTGATGGTTCTCAACCAGTTTCTGAGCGATGAAGTTTTGCTATTAGTTTGTCAAAACTCATTAAAAGTTGCTCCATGCTCCAAGTATGAGGCACCTTAACAAGGTAGATTTATTTATCATTTTACAACACAGCGTTTAACACGATGAAATTAGTAATTCTCTTTATGCTACTCGCAAATCGTTATATGCAAAAAATCTTTACAGTATAAGGGTTAGTAAATTATAACACTTGTGTTTTCTGTGTAAATAAAGCTTTGGACATGTGCTGAAAATTAAGAAAGTACATGGTATGTGGTATGTTCTCAGTCTGCGGCAGTAAACAGCAGATGGTTCGCAGGGCCTCTTTAGCTCTATGGATTTCACTTACCTACCCACCTGAATGACCCGTGTTGAGCTGTGCAGCTGATGCGGAGAAAAAAAAAACATTTAACAGTTTGCTCTTGTTTACTCCAGTTCCACTAGACTACAAGGCCAGAGGAGCCATTTGCCATGCACAGAGATATTAGCTTCTTTATCAGCATTTTGATTTCCATCCCGCCTCGCCATCCCACTGACATTTTAGATGGACATGATCCATGACTGATTCCCAATCAAAATGGAACCTCAGTAACATAGCAAAGTATTTGGCTTGTGCAGTTTCCATTTGTTTTATAATTAAATGTATGGTGATTAGCGTCGGGCCCCAATGAGGACAATGGCTTGTTATTTGCACGGCATCCAAAAGGTAACCTTGAACATTGTACATCTGTCCTGTCAATTGGATATGCTCCAAAGATGCACAGCACATTACCAGGGAGATGCTGCATCTCATGTCCATACAGTAGGATGCCGTTTGTTTCAAGGTGATTTGCTGAAGTATATTTGAGCTTTTTTTATTACCATACACAGTGATGCTGCACCCTCAGACCACCTACTGTACTTTGGAGTTCAGTTAAATGGCAGACAAAGCTGAAGGTTAGGCAAAAATCTTTAGCCATTCATTACTGTAAGAGAGGAAGTGTGGGAAGTGATGGAATACAATGAAAACTAATACTCTTTCTATTCACTATGCTATCTGTAGATATGTTTAATATCCCATTACAGGCCCAGAAGTAACCACAGTTCTATACTATCCTGAGACAAACATAATCCGGAGGGAAATTACCCATCACGAAGGCAATACTGTTACTGAGATGCAATTACCAGGCCACTTGTGAGACTTTCAGCCCAGTATCCATGGACGCATGTGTGTGTGAGGGTGGTCGATATGTGCAGAGCAGCTCTTATGTTTTGCAGAGTAAATTGGATTCTTTGCTGGAGAACAGTTAATTTAGAATATGTCCAAGATGCAAATGATTGATGTGAATATATCGTTACAACTGTAGGTCCGGGGCAGGGCAGCCTAATGGAAAAAATATTGCAGGGAGAAGGAAATAGCTTTTATCCCAGAATTATGGGGAAAATTTCTGCACTAACTGAGTCTCCAGATGGAATCATTTGGATTTTTGCTCGGCTGTTTATATATTAATTTCCAAGCAAACATGACTTAATTTGGGGAGGAAAAAAACAGTGCATGCTTGGATTCTGTTTTACTTTACATTATATTGTGGAGCTCCTGCTCTCGTATTAGTTAGTAGTTAAATAAACGGCGTGTCTCACAGAGGATTTAATGTACCAATTTAGCACTGAATCACATAGCCTACAAACAAAGAAAACAGCACGGATTGGAATGAACATCAGTGTAAACATTTGATAAGGATTTGCTTGAGGCGAATGCTATGCTTTATTATTGATACCAAAATAGAAACTGTGGAAACAAGACTTGCTTCTGTGCGTATGATATACTTGCCTCTGCACTCATGTCCCACAAGTCATTCTCACAGACCAAGTTGAACATAATATTTGTGGCAATGGCAAATGGCTTCCCGGTATTCCCTTGATAAATTTCTCAAGTCTGGGACATTTCTATTGTACTACAAATTATCACCTTGAATCTGATAATGAATCACTCTTGCCTTGAATGAACAGCCCCTAACCTTAAAGGTAGTACAGAGAGGAGAAGAACACAGCTGCCTGCACCCATTGCATTGGATGTGCATAAGAAATAAAACTGCCTGTACAGAGTGTGAGCCTTGCATGCATAATAAATGTATGACAAAACAATACCCCAGGCACCCTAGTATTAATGATATGCAACGAACTCATTATTAAAGTTCCAAAACAGCTCCTGGAGTAACACAGATGGAGTCAATTAAGCAATGAGCATACTTGCTTGCCTGCCGTTTCATCTTCTTTCTTTTATCTCCTGCATATTACTCCATGGATGTAATTAGCTGTATGTTTCTCCCCACAACATAATGTCCAGTGATAATAACAGTTATTTTCCCTTGTAATTCCAAATAATGTACTGCTTAATAAATGTACCAAATTTGCTTGCACTGTGTCCTTGGGTATTTCATTTGCACTGCAAGAGGTGTTGATGATAATACCGTGCTAAGCTGCTTTTTTCTCTTCTCCTGTTTGTGTTCCCAGAGACCTGATGCCTTCAACGCTGGAGGGGCAAATCACCATGGAGAAGACACCCAGCTACTTTGTGACTAACCATGCCCCAAAGCGCATCCACTCCATGGCCAGGGACATCAAACTTATTATTGTGGTGCGTAATCCTGTCACTAGAGCCATTTCAGACTACACACAGACTTTGTCCAAGAAGCCTGAGATCCCCACCTTTGAGGTTCTGGCATTTAAGAACCGGACGCTGGGTCTTATAGACGCCTCATGGAGTGCGTTGCGTATAGGAATATATGCGCTCCACTTGGAGAGCTGGATGCAGTATTTCCCCCTCTCCCAAATGCACTTTGTCAGCGGGGAGAGGCTCATTGTGGATCCCGCGGGTGAGATGGCCAAAGTGCAGGACTTCTTGGGGCTGAAACGGATCGTTACAGACAAACACTTTTACTTCAATAAGACAAAAGGATTTCCGTGTCTGAAGAAGCCCGAGGACAGCAGCACTCCCAGATGCCTCGGAAAGTCTAAAGGAAGAACTCACCCTACAATTGACCCGGACGTGATTCGGCGGCTGCACAAGTTCTACAAACCCTTTAACATGATGTTCTACCAAATGACTGGACAGAACTTTGAATGGGAGCTGGAGGAGGAGGGTGAATCTCGTAGCTCTCAGGACTAGCAGACTGCGGCATGGCACGGCACGCAGCCACACCACCAGCCTTCTAAATAAAACTACTATTGTCTCGCTTTGTCTTCAGAGAGAGTGCTTGAGCACGCCAATCAATCATGGCTGTCTTTGCAGTGTCTGTATCCATTAGAGTTTACTGACATGCTTTTTCTCTCCTCTCAATACTAATGTTGTTGATGATGGCAAATCATTATTGTATATACTAAACATAAAATATATTTATATTTGTGAAAAGGAGATGATTTATTCATTTTGTTTTCAAAGCATAGAACTGATATAAAAATCACGTTGACTATGGCAATGCATGCGATGAGTTAAGTGTCCTTACCTCATGAGCCCTAAGGGCAAACTCTGCCTGTTTCTTCTCCCTTTACTTTCCTGCAGTTTGTTGCCCTCACACCCACTCACCAGCATTCAGAACAAAAGATATTCTATTTCAATGGCTAAGGCCATGAAGTGCTCTGTATTATGTCTTTTCACACTGTCCTGCTGCTTTAGAGAGAAGAGAGAAAACTGATTAGACATATAGTACAATAATCCTTTGACATGTGCTCATCTTCTCCATTGCCCATATTCTGAGTGGAGACAATCCTTTTTTTGTCAGTCTAAGTTTACCAAAGTGTTAATTTACTCAGTGTCAGTGTTCTAGTTGTTCTGCGCTCATTAATTGCACACATATTCAATAAGAGAGCTGATGTACAGTGGCCCTCATTCAATAATTGGATTGTTTCACTGCATAGTTGAACATTAGCATACTGATGACCGTGCACTGAAATGTGGTGCAGTACCATTGGTTTTGGCATAATTTGACAAACGAATCCATGTACTACAAACATCAACGTTTAGCTGTGGATCAAACAATTCTGGATCTTGACAAAAACAATTTTCCTGCTGCTAAAACGATATCCAAACTATCAGTTAACTCTTGCAGTCCTTCACTGTTTGCCTCGTGACCCTCCTCTTGTCACACTAATACATGTCAATGAGGGTGAAGAACGACACCGGAGGACCGAGCGCAAGTTTGTTATCAAACATCTGCTGCGACGTGGTCTTCTGTCGTTAGAGATTAATGGCGTGGTAAATAAACCGCTGCTGCTGAAAACAATGTCAATGTCAGAGAGAATTTGCTGTCAGGGAAAAGCTATGTACATGCCCAGGTAGATTACCAAGCCATTACTGTATGTACTTAACTTGAATGAGATGATGTCTGGGAAATGTACTGTAACTAGAGGTTTACTACCAAACACTTGTGATCAGCAGGAATAACAGGTAGATGCGTATGTGTAAGAAATAACAGGGTTTTGCTGTGAAATGTTCATTTACTCATGCAGTGAAATACCAATATGACCCATCGTCTTTTCTTTATTTTGCATAACTCGCTGTGCGTCTGTCTGTTGTCTCTGGACTTTCCATCAATTGAGACAATCAATGCAGTCAATGAGTCAATAAATACAGTCTGCCACACATCACTGGTTGCTACAGCTATGATGCATTGCTCTGTTAATCCTCCCTGTTCTGTTGCCATGGATGGCTGGATTGGTTCACTCTCCGTAGACCCCTCTGTCACCCTGGGGAGGCCAGCACCAGCAGCTACTTACACAGAGCAATTGATTCAATCAAAGTAAGCACTATACTGCCCTTTGTAGTGCCAAGCCTGAACACTTACCTCTGAGTTTCACTATCCCACAGTCCCAACTTCCACTTTGAGGCTTTTTCTGTGCAACCATCCCTTAGTGTTTTCTTGACAATCCCTCTGTCTCTCTGCACTTTTTCATCCCCCTCTTCCTCTCTTTCTCTTTCCACACACGCCAGCCTCTGTGCCAACCTAGTATGGTGGGAAGCTGCTTCACAAGGCACAGCACTCTGTATAGAGATAATCATACATTTAAGAGAAGCCTTTATCATTATTTATTAATTTATTCATTCCCCAAGCTTTATAACATGTATAATCCACCTTCAGCACCAGACAGTCCCTCCTACTCAGTGTAGAGACTCTCAAAGAAATCATCACATTAGGCACCCTATAGTGTTATTAGGACAGATGAAGACCTCATTTTCCATATGCACTCCTGCTCGTCATTTGCATTTCCAGGATCACAAGCATGAGGGAATTCCACGCCAAAGTTAAAACTTGGATCCAACCTCTCATTAACAGAAACACACATCTCTTCCTTTTGTACCTCTTGCTTGTTTTAGGTGCAGGCGGAGTGCTGTGATACATCCTGCGAGACTTACGACGCATAAAAGATATGCAAAGCTGTCCTTCATGTGTTCCTCCTGGTGGGGGTCATGCTGCGTTATGTGGTTCATCAGTGTTTTCCAGCATCAAGGAAAGAAGACTGTGATGATAAATGAGCATCGCATGCTCATCAAACTGTCACTGCTTAAGTGCCATCATTTCAAAATGGAGTACAAATTCATATTTGTCAGTCATTAATGGTAATTTGGCTGAAGAGTGGAAACAGTAGTTCATGGTGTGAAAGACCTACCTGGATGTACATCGGAATGATTTGCAGGTGCAGCTTGGGTGTTTTATTTTTTGGTTGAAGAGCTATAATCTGTGTATGAGAGGTGCTTTAAAGTGTTCTGTTCAGTTTTCTGATATATGATCTATAATGATATACTGCTGAGGGGCTTAATGAAAGGGTACAGCAAAAATAAGCTCACTTTGAACCAAACCAGTGTCAATAGTTTGGCTGTGAAAACGTGAATGTTTGCAAAAACCCTTCCAATGGAGGAAAGCCTCCTCTACTGCCAACTACTTGTTTTTTCACTTCATTTGAGTGAATGATTACCAGCTTTATAAAGATGCGCAATAGTGTCAAATTCCACAATTAACTTTGCAGTAATCCACTCTCTAATGTAGTTATAATGTCCTTCTTTTAATGTCCACTCACATCAAACATCGGATTAATAAAAAATTTTTAAAAAACTTCAAAAAGATATTTGTTGTGCAATTTTAGCAAAAGTTTAAATTCTGTAAAAAACAATGTGTAATTGTTCATTATTTACATACAGTAAAGGTTTTACAACAGCAGTGAATATTTTCAAAACAAATATCTGAAATAAGCTGAAAATGAGATGCAACTGTACACTCTCCCAACATGCTCATCTTTTTCATCCATAATGAAATCATTAATTTATCTATACTGCGATTGTGTCTGCATGGAAATGTTCCCAAGGTGGCTTAGTCACACATTGAATTTTGCTGCTCCATGCACCAGATTCTTATTGATCACTAAATTAAGGATTAAGGGCAATCCCTGCCTCACGCTCTAAACTCATCTTTTTTCCTTATTCTTTCAATGTCTTTGTCTTCAGGTGTATGGAGGGGTGAAGAGGGGTCAGAAAATGAGGACAATGCGTCCACTCGTTGCCAAGGACAACCTGTACATTGGTGACTGAACATATTAAGATTCACAGTCCAGATATGAAGGTGTATTTCCTCTATTTCTTCAGCAAGACTCCTCATTTCCACATTTACTAAATTTTGATGAATCTGAAACATATTTCCCCTGCTGTGTAGAGTATAAATGGTATTCCACCTCATTTCAGAGCTGAAACTGATGTTGAAATTAGGTCTGAAGTTGCTGTAATAACCATTAGTCCATGACAACGGGACTGGAATTACATGGTTCCTACTGCATATCCTTAGATCAACAGTTTCTGCCATTTCCACAGACCTGGTCGGAACCAGGAGGAATCATTTCATCTGCTGCAGCTTCCTGAATCAGGAACTTCCTCTTCAACCACCTCGGGAAAAGCATCCTCTCCTAAATCAAAACCTATTCTCTCCTCTGCACTATGATGTTCCATATCCACAGCCCAACTATACGTGTCTCACACACAAGCCTGCTTGAAGTCTTTACAGGGACTAAAATTTGCGAATGTCTCCCCATGGTCTGAATGATCTCCCCCTTTGAGCTATCTGATCAGAATAATTACAATTGCAGTTGCTGATGTTAAAAATAAAAATAAATTGACGAAAAAGAAATTTGATTGGCGGCAATTTTGCACAAATATGGGTAGACTCATTACTGCCACTGAAATACAAAAAAGTCCAGCTCTTAATATTTGTTACTAAGCATGTTTTACCCTTCTTGTGTAGTTCACTATTAATTCAGTCTTCTTTGTTCTGTTAATTAATGAGATGCTGTGTGTACAGTGCAGTTATTGTGGTGGATAATATTTAAAAAGGTCCGCTTGAGCAAAGACCATTTCAAAAGCAAAAAATGCCACTCAGCATCAGTGTTCACAGTTATCATCTAATCACCAAGTAATCACTGAAAGATAAACCTGTTTATAATGTAGACCAATAAATTAGGCATACATAATTAACATATGTTTAATGAAATCAGCAGAAAATCGCATTGGCTTCTCAAACAGTGTAATGATAATATGCAGTAATCTAGTTGCAACTGAATAGTATTAACCCAGTAGTCTCCCCCACCCCCTGTATTAATACTCTAAATAACAACAACAAAAACAAAAACTGTTCCTCTCACACATAGGAATCTGTCTTTCAATTCTTATGCAAGCCTGCTTCAGGGGACTTCTTTTCCCCCTTAAATGACCTGCACTCTTCTATGTTCTGCATCCATTTTGCTCTAACTTTACACAGTGTGTCTCAAGATAAAAACACAATTCAGTGTCGTTCAATGAAATGTTTGAGGTTTATTTAATTCTTTAAACATTTTGGACTTGACATATATCAGATTAATATTTTCAGACTGAATTTTGGTATTCCTCCCCCTCCTTCTGCACAAAAAACAATTATTTACACTTATTCATTCAGCTCCCAGGAGCCCTACTAGTGAAGGAGAAACACATCATGCATTTTATAGCTTTTTTTAACTGACTGCAAAAAATGTTATCACAACTGAAAAAGCTGTCTTTAACAACCAAAGTTTAAAATTGCATACTGTAAGTATCACTGCAGACATTTTCTTCTCTTCTAGAAAAATACAGTCTGTCAGATACACTCTCCATTTTGTTGTGCATTTCTTCCTTTCTGCCAAGGTGAACATTCTTTTAAAGCAACATTAAGGTCTGGTCTAAAAAAGTTACTAAAGGCTACATTTCTTGAAAAAAAAGCTTGCAGAAACCGCTGTAAGCACATCATGTAGATGGTACCATAAAAGGTTTTCAAAAATAGCCCAGCTAGCCAGTCCAAAAGTACTATTAATAGCACATATACTGCAGAGTATATTTATTTAGAAAATGTGACAAAATAAAGTACAAATAAATTATTACAAAAGGATACTGTTATCATAAGTGCCTGTGAAGTGAAAACAAATAGTTGCCAGTACTACCCATTAACATGCTGGCATGAGTGGGCATGTGTGTGTTCAACAGCTTATTAGTTCAGATTCAACAATTCAACTGTTTCACAAATAAAATTGTTTTCTAGAATTACACTACTGTGGTTAAGGTTTGATTAGGGCTAATGCTAGTGTATTCACAATAATTTCAGATAATAATAATTATTCCAGTTGGATACAACAGCAGATTCATTTTTGTAGTTAGTTTTCCTCCATTAAATCCTTGTGCACAAAAAATGCTCTACAATGGTGGTTAGTCTCTAATTTGTTAATGCTAATTACTATGTTGTCAATAATCATAACCATTTATGCATAACAATGAGTCAACATTTGAAAGTTTGATGTAGCATGTAAGCCTTTTGTTTTTTAATGTCCCAGTGAATCGTGGCTGTGATTGGTCAGTTCACGAAAAATGGCAACTTTATGCACAAGCACGCACTCGATCTTTTCCTTCCTCCGTCTCCGCAGACAGAGATTAGCAGGCTGGTGAGAATAGGAACAGGTGTGTGTCTTGAGTAAACAGTTTATTTAGGGAACCACCCAGAGAACCTGACATGGAGAGGGCAGAGTGCCGGTGTGCAAGAAAAAGTCAGTCAGTACGCTATACAATAAAATGCAGAAGTGTCTGTGTACTACTGCTCTACTGTGTACTGGTGAGTAACAGCCCACTTCAAGCACTGGTTAGGATGTAAAACACCCACTGCCACAATGTTTGTGACAAAGAAGCATGGAGAAAATAAAAAGGAGTCTTGGTCGGGCTGTGGACACATTCCTTTAAAATTCAATGTGTTGCAGTTTGCCCCAAAACAAAATAAACCTTGAAAACAATTTGGTACCTAATTTACAGATAAAAAAACAACAAGGTACATTCATAAGAAAGCAGTCATATGGGAAATTGATACTGCAATCAAGGGCAAATGGTATCAAGACTTAAAGACACTGAACCTCTGTTTCCAGCACCAAATTCCTCTTTGCTTTTATATATATATATGTATACAGTAACTCAGCGGTGTCATGGCCCCCCAAAATAATATGTAAATGTCTGAATGTGATCATAAAATTCTTACTTATCTGAAACATAATTTAAATGTATATTAAAACCTTCTCTATGACCAGAGAGGGGAAGTGTATGTATTGATTGTTTTTTCCATCAATGGCATCCCCAGACTAAATGTTGTTTTTTTTCATCAATTTATGATCACCACGTGTCTGACTAGATCATCAGTTCTTCAAATGTTTTCGTTCCAAATTGGATATGTTTGCCATTCATGAGAATAGAAATATAGGGAGAACAAATGAGTGTGCAAGGCAGAGAAAGAAACAAGTGTAAGTCTTTTGTATAATGTTTATTATTGTCTACATTTATTAAGAATGTTCAGTTATTAAATGCTTAATGTCTATTAAGATAGATAGTAGCTAATTGACACCTTTGCGTGTAGCTGCATGTGACTTGGACATGCACAGGAAAATAGACTGTAAAAACTAGATATTACTACTCTACTGCTTTAGCCCCTAGACTTAAATCTGGTCCCCCAGGACCAGTGCCCTGCAGATGTTTGATCCTCCCTGACAGTTAACAAGCCACACCTGGTCAGTATCTACTTGGCACTAAGTGTGGCACATTAACTATCAAGGAGGATCAAAAATAGGATCAAAAACCTGAAGGGTATCAGCCCTCAAGGACCAGAAATAAGTGTCTAGGCTGCAGGCCAAAACTGTGGCTTTTCATGAAGCCCAGCACTCCACTGGAAGAAAAGATGTTCTAAGGTGGTCCTGTGTCACATTGAATTGAGGGCCAGAGTAGATCCTAGGTTTTCATGGTCTTAAGAAAATACAAGCACAGGATTAGTTTTCCAAATGCGTCTAATATAAGTTATTATGTCTCATGTAAGATATTCAAATGAGTGTAAAACTGTTGAAATCTCTGCAAACTATTATAAAAGTGGGAGTAGAATCTTTGATAAAATATCAGAACTGAGCTTTTTTAAAATGATTCTATTCTTTTATTTTCATTCTGATCATGATGAGCCCCCAGCAGGGAGTATGCCTTATATGCCCGTTGCTACTAAGTTGTAGATTCAGTTGGATTCTTGTCCAGAAAGCAAGCCTCTGTAAGAATGAATACAGTCAGAGACTTTAGGGTTAGCTGAAGGACAGCAATACAATAGTGAGCTGTAGTGTTGGGAGAGCCAGGCCAGAGGACAAACAAGGAAACATCAGTGTCACGGAGGAGTACGTTTTGAAGCCTCTGTAAAAAGAGCCCAAATACAGCAGCGTGATGTATGTATTGCAGGGGTTTCAGACTGTTGTACTGAAGGGGGAGCTGAGCCAGAAGGCAATGCTTTCGATTTACCGGTCGATATGTGATCCAACCCTTCACCTATGGTCATGAGATCTGGTAAGTGACCCAAAGAATGAGACACAAGCGGTCCAAATGAGTTTTCTCCATAGGGTGGCTGGGCTCGCCCCTAGATATGGAGTAAGAAGCTCAGAATCCAGAGGAAGCTCGGATTAGAGATGCTGCTTCTTTGTGTCGAAAGGAGCTAGTTGAGGTGGTTCAGGCACCTGATTAGGATGCCTCAGGAGTGCTTTCCTTTGGAGGTTTTCTCGACACATCCAACCGGTCGGAGACCTCAAGGTAGACCCAGAACAAGCTGGAGAGATTCTTTATCTCATGTGGCTTGGCCACTTCTAGATCCCCCAGGAGGAGCTGGAAAATGTTGGGGAAAGTTTATACCTTACGTGCTGTCACTGCGACCAGGACCTGGATAAGCAAAAGAAAATGGATATGGATGGATGTGTTCCTAAACAAACTGAGTATGATCATTGGTATCAATGCTTAATCCATTTTAGGATCAGTAGTGTTGTGTAAGTGATTGTTGAAACCACAGATGGTAAAAACATCCGCACTCTGTGAAGACAAAATTGGGACATTTCCTCTCAGAAATTAGGATCTCAGCAGACATTTTCTGAATACTGGAAAAATGGGAAACATTTGCATAACTGGAGTCATTCTGAAGCAAAACAAATCCTCAAATGAACCAAAGATTAGAGCTTTTATGGCACAAAACAACAGTAGAATCAGTTTCACCAGGACAGAAGCATACAAGGATTTGACTGTGTGTGTCACTGCATGATGATTTTAAAAAATGTACCATTGCAAGATGGGGAAGTTGAATCAAAGAGGGGCTAAAACAAATATAGTAAAACAGTCGTTTCTTATCTACAAACTCTCAAAAAGATGCATTTAGATTATTAGTCAGTCATACATAGAGTTAATATTAAAAGAATGAAACAGGAATTTTCTGAAGACCTATAATCTAGTTTTGAAAAAGGCAGATCAGTTCTAAAACTAAATGAAGAAAAAAACTAAGCTAAATGAGACAGACCAACTAATGACCAGACCTAAATGTTCACTCAAATGAACAGCGTCAGAAATACACACTGGAACTTCAACACAATCTGTCCAACTTTCTTTTTTGATACATTTGTTTTTCCTTCTTTAAATTATTTCTTATTATTATTGTGATCACTCACTACTTTTTTCTCCTCTGTGTCTGCCTGCTCCCCATCTCAAAGCATCGGCACAGCTCAGCTGCTGCTCTGCCAGAGTGTTACATCATTTACATAAATGCCCACAATAGGATGAGAAGAGCAGTCGGAGGAACCAGCATCTCTTCCCTACAGTGTAGATCTCTGCTTGCATACATCAATACCAATCATCTTTTAATCTATGCACTACTGCTGAAAATTACAGTTCACCAAATGTGGGTGTCTAATAATGAAAACCACCCCACTGACCCTTTAGACATCAAATAGAAAAATCTTTGTGTTTTTAAATACATTTTAAACTGTTGAATGCACTAAGTAGCACCAAATTACATAGTTCTTTCCTGAAAACTTCCTAGGAAGGAAAGAAAATAATGATTACCATTTATTTTCCCCAACATGGATGTTTTAATGTCTGTTATAGGCCTCCGCTGCGTTGCCAAGAATAAAATTCTGGTGCAGAAATACTGAATTCTGTTATTTATTTGATCAATTCTAGAAAAATACAAAGGACAGTTATATGGTGATGTTGAAAACCTGGACATTTGTGAGGAAGGTAAAGGAAGGTAACCGGCTGTCTCTTTAGCAAAGATTTTGTTTAGGTTTCTGATGTTGTGAAAACTCTATAGCACACTCCAGCTACAGGCTGGTACTAATATGAAATTTCAGTTCTGTTGCAGATTCAGTTTGACTGTTTAACTTTGAACTGCTGTTCAAATGAAGAATTGATACATGAATCAACCCGTCTCTAGAGTCTTCTCTCCAAGTACTGTCTGACTCCCTGCCAATTAATAACCCAGTACAATTTTCTGCAGAGACATATTTCATTTGTATGAATCACTCCTGAAATTACTGTGGGGACCTGCTGATAGTTTAGCTCCTCAAGACTGCAAAAACAGGCCTCTTCAGCAAGACTGATACTATGACTTATATACTGTTGGAAGGCAGAGCCATTCATTTATATTTATGGAAATTTATTATTAAGTTATTACAAAGTCTAACGGACATTTCATCCCACCTCCAACAGATCTTTGATTGGCTGCGACCTCCAACAGTCAGCATCAGCACAGGCCATCTGGTCAAGGGCTTCACCAACAGATACATTATTTTTCAAATCAATACCTCCCCATCCCACAAAGTCCTGCTTTGAAAGAAGACTAATTTCGTTATCAATCCATGCAGGTAATGATCTCATTAATTCACTGTTGATTCATTTTCAGCTGAGTGGATATTAACCTTTTGCCAGTAATCATTAATTTTCAGTGGGAGAGGTGTGGTATGTTGTGATTGGAGCTACATAAACAAAACAATTAATGGGCTCCTTGATGAGGTCCTTTATGATGTCCGGCTCACTTCTTACACTCAAATGATCGATTTATTGACCCCCGCCCCACCCAGCCACCACCACAACCATCGCAACGGCTCTAATCTCTCACCTCACACAGGGTGTGTTTCGCCCCAGAAGTGACGAGGGGGATTATTTGTGCTGTTTTGTGTAGTCATGCATGTATTTTGAGGACAATTATCATGCTCTGAATACTCATGACTTTGCAGCAAGCAAGGGATTACCATACAGCACCTGGTCACTGCCTCCAAGTTTGCCTCAGCCTAAATGCACTGGCACTAAGGGCACTATTATTGACAATTCAAAAGTTAAAAGATATGTTTTATTTGGTTATTTTATTGATTTGAATATTGTCTTTAATGTATATATAGTTATGCAGTATATAGATGTGCTTTTACAGATCGGTCTCTGTTTTAATGCCGATTCCCATTTTTCCCAGTTTTCTCATATTGAATTCTATATTTAGTATAATTAGTATTAAGACCAGTCCTACAGACAAATATTTACCTCCTGAGAAAAACATCTTTATAGTCTTCTAATATCTGAAACTGTCAAAGATGTTTTAAAGGGAGGATTGGGATTTTTTAACATGTCAATCTCTAACAAAACTCCTTGTTTGCACATTTAAAACAAAAAGAAATTCCACAACAGAGTCTGTGTTTCTCTGAGAAGCTGCCACCAGCAGTAATCCAATAAAGAATCCTCTACTCTTAAAATTGAATTTAGTTTCCATCAAACTGCACCATTTCTTACTCGGTCATTACATGTGTAAGTAAACTGCAAGTGAATTTTTAAAGCGATAGTGATAACAGCTGCCAGAGACACTGATTCGATTTTCATCCTCTACATCAACTCCTTGTGTCTCTCCCAACAGCTCGGTCCACTCTAAAAAGAACCCAATTGTTCACAGCCAAGTCAATATGAACTCATACCGTGCAACTTTACTTGCAACCCAACCAGCATTTGGATATTAGATAATACACTACATAATGCTGTGAATTACATTTGCTGTTTTTGCTTTCACTACTCCTCACATGAGCCTCACTTCAGTTTATGATCTTCCACGCCAGAACATCACAGTCATTCATTTTTACTGACTCAGAAAGGCACATACAACAGGAGTCCAGTAAATCCTCCACCAAACAGGGAGTTTTGCAGAAACAAGACAACTGGAAATACATAAAGTCGATGTGCTCAGAATGCCAAGCAGTCAAGTTTAGCAAGATTTGGTGAATGCAACGGTTGTATGTGGCAGAGAGAGGTTTTCCATTGAAAATGTTTAATAAACAACAAAGAGTACACCAAATAACACGTAATAGCATTCATGTCACTATGTAGCATTACATTCTTAAAACTGTACAAAGTGTTCAGAGGAGATCAAAACTATTATATGTTAATCAAAATGAAGTAATCAGATGACAGTGTTCGGGTGGAGGAAGAATACTTTGCGTAGGTAGAAGAAAGAAGTAAGTGTGTTGCTTTACAGAAAGACTAAAGAGAGGCACAAACTTTCACACTTCAGGGAATCAACACCCAGTGGCCCATTGTCTGGCACTAATGATGGTATTCTGTGTGGGGGTGTATGCATCCATTTTCCAAGAAGATTTTTTTGTCATTAAAATATTGCAGTAATTCAAAATGGTATATATTTCAGAAAATGAGTGGAACTTACATTTTACATCCTTATAAATTTAAGATACATCATTCACACTTATAATCCTCAAAAATAGCATTTAAAAAATATAATATATATATATATATAAACCATTATTTAAAAAAACAAAAGCAAGTTATGAATGTTCTATTCATATAATTTCTATTAGCATTTTTTCCATAATTTTACACCAACTCTAGATATATTTCTCTCCTTTTAAATTATGTGCATTTTTACTCATTTATTGAAAAAAGAACTTTGTACACAGTACACATTTGGTGCATAATGTACTCTGAAATTATTTAATTCTTTTTAATTATTATGCTACATGAATAATATAAGAGAGGTACAGGGGACAAGGGGAAGTCTAATAAAGTGGGGTAAAAAAAATTGACTGGCTTGGCACAAAATATAAATAAAGGGCAATGCTGGTTAAAAAATAACTGTATTATTAGAGATGGATTATGCCTTGTTATTATTTTTATTTCCCTCATATTAAATCTAAAGTCGGTCAAAGCTGGTCAGGAATGCTGACAGCTGCATCTTTTCATCGTGTTTGATTGCTCACTCTTCCCACTTGCCATGACAACAGTTTACATTTCCTATCAACATAAATTTCCCCCCTAAATGTTACTAAATGATATACTATCCACTCCTGCACCAGCACTACCTCTGTCAGCCTGGAGATAACGTTTGAAGGAGTACACTTGACCCTACATGTGGCAGGCATAAATTTTAGGATGATGAAAAGCATTGTAGGCCTGAATGCAAATAAGACCAAAGTCACAATTTCAGGCCACAAGAGATGCAAAAACTTCACATCCGATATGCAGTATTTTTCAGACGAGATGGTTGCAGTGATGACTGTGTTACATCGTTTATACTTTAAACTGTTAGCGCCTTTGTTTAGTCAAGAATTAATATTCTGCTTTCTGGTCTTTAAAATTATGTCGGAGGTCAGCCAAAAGACTTATCGAACTTAAACCTGCAGTGCGGCACTTTTGTGTAATTCCACAACACTGCTAACATGTGCTCATGCCTACAGGCTCTACCATATTAAAGGAGAACTCCGGGCAATGTTTAAGTTAATCTTGATCGTTATACCTTTGTGAGTACTGTCTATAGAAAAAAAACCAAGCCGGATTGGTGCTTGCAACACAGAGCTGCTAAAGCTAATGCCCAGAGCTCCCACGTAGCTACGTGGCCTTTTTCCGGCAACAACGAACGGATTCCCACAACAAATGGATTCCCATGGGACTTCAGCGCAAGACTACAGCTAGCCTTATAAAACACTATTTAGGTGAATTTACACAAGGGCTGAGTTGCTAAACGCATCGTGTTGTGATGTAAGAGCCCTGTTCATGTTGGACAGACATTTTAATTGCATTTTGTGTCTGTTAAGAGGCACAAAGACACTCTTTATG
>JAPMOB010252301.1:0-46866 GCA_029875015.1 Lepomis gibbosus
TTTGGTGCATTTTGGGTGTGAAATTACTGTAACTGTTGTGCAAGCTGCATGTTGGTACAAACAACAGTGTGAAGAGTTTTTGAAAAAGTAAACTCAGTACTGAGAAATAATGAAAAAAAAAATGTTTGTAAAAAACTAAATTGGGAGATGTGTTTTCTCTACGCCAAAAAAAATGAAACACTTTCTGTAACTACATGCCCTGTACGATGTGTTCTCAATTTTTTAATGTGTCTAAAGAATGCTTGTAATGTTTTACCTATTGACTGGCTGTGTTAATGTTTGAATGCATTGTTTGATTTTGAACACAGGTCACATGGTTTTGAGGCAAGTGTCTGATTTTGCCAGAAGAGTCAGGGGTTTTGTGAATTTAGTTTAAAGACTGGAGTTTGTGTTTAAAGTTTTGAGAATATGGGTGGAGGTTTCAAGAAATGTGTCTTAGCAATTGTGAAAAACTGTAATTTCAGCGCCTGATAAAGTGCAGCTCACAGCTTCAGGTGGAGCAGAGAGGACAGACAGAGCTACAGCTGGATCATCTTATTCTGCTAATGTGCAGGAGAATAAATAATAACTATAGTCTCTTGCTCTCGCTCGCTCCCGCTCGCTCCCGCGCACGTAACGGTAGTTAAGAGAGTGAAGTTCAATTTTCGGCCTTTTGTTGTTTGTTTTAAAAATCCTTCAGAGATCCGGGGCTTTTCAAAAAACGCCCAGGGCTAACGACGCCGCTGGTGACAGCTCATTTCGGTTAATGGAGGAAATGCAGCTAACAGACTGGTGAAGTTATGAAAGTATGAATTGAACAAGAGGCGAAATTAGAAGTAGATTACCAGCCTGTTCTCACGCTTTTGCGTGACACGTACACGCTTTGGAAACCCCGTGTAGGCCTAAGCAAAACGGCGATTTTGCGTGTATGCTGACTGTGTGCAGAGTTTTGACTATAGACATTGAAAAAAAATTGTATTTATGGTCATGAGCAGTCCCTCCAAGAATTAGTGAAGAAGATAAAATAATGCAAATAACTGAAATATTTAACCAACCCTAAGTTATAAGTCCATGCCAATTCACCAACATTTTTGCAAATATCCACCTGTCAGTGAACACTGAGAGCTCTATCATACACTGATGTTTATCGCACACTCCTGCACTATGCCTATGACATTATAGCGACCATTAGCTTATCTAAAATAAAACTAATAAAGGTCAATTATGCGTTTACAACAGGATAATACACCTAAATGACCTCCAGAAGGTTGCTGTTTATCACAAGAGAGACTGTATGGAGTTGTTACTTCGCAGAGGTGTCAAATAGGTAGTCTAATTCCAGTCATACCTGTCACACAGGTGTTGTGCGGCAAGTTCAGGATCTCCCCCACATGTGTTGTCTGACAATTCGAGAATAAAGGAATTCAATGAGAATTCATGCATCCGTCCGTCCATTAGGCTACCAAACCGCTTATCCCGAACCCACAGCACCTCAGATAAGGTGCCGCTCAAACCTCTATAAGGGCTGGTCAAGGTCCCGTTGCCGAACCCGGACCGGCGCCAGAATGATACATTGTTTCACATTTCCAGCTGGATCGGTTGTGTAAACGTGTTAGAAAATGGCTTTCGATTATGGATTATACAGTCAAACAGCGGGGAGGAAGACAAAACCCTCTAAATTTCTTCCCGGATGTCATCGGGGAGCACCGTCAGGTTCACACTGCAAATCAGCGGACTTTAGAGAGTCACGCATATGAACGTCTTCTAGTGGGTATTAGCCGAAAACATTTAATAAAGCAGGCATTTCTAGGAAGAAACTCTGCATCAGATGTCTTATCACAGATCATACCGGGGACTGTAAAGTTAGGCCCTATTGCAAAAATGCCAAAAACAAACAAACAGTAACAGCATCTTATGTTTCCGAATCCGTAGCCTATATTTCCTTGTATAAATTAATTAATGCAGTATCCATGTGCTATAAACGTTACAAAGGTACCGGCTTCCAACGATAATAAATAGACTAATAAATAGACCCTACATGTTATAATTTGTCAATAATAATAATTATTTTTATATATGACATATTTGTTGTTTCAGTATTTGTACTTTTTTTGATATTTTGATTGAAATTTTGCCCCACAGGAGGTTTCTGTCCTTCCTGAGCTCGCCTTTGACGGGTTCCCCGGACTAGTCAAACTCTCCACCTTCTGTTGCAGCACTTTGTCTTTCTTTATATTTCCTTTAATCATGTTAATACAGTATTCGCTGGTTTGGACCAGATGTGAACCTGTTCTAAGCGAGTGGGACGCAGAGACAGACAAGACAATTTTTGATGTTATTCTTGCGCTAATTTTCAGCTGACTGTTAAGTGTTTGATGCCTTCCAAATCGACAAGACTCTGACAGACTACATTGATTAGAAAAATGTTTTATCCAAATAATTGCTAGTTAGGTAGGGACATGTCCCCACTGCCCTGGTTCAAATACAAAATAAAAACATCTTTTTGTTTTGTTCACCTTCACCTTTAAAAAACGATCTTAGTAGGCTACATTTTCATCAGAAGACAGGCTGTTGTTAATTATAGCAGCGCAATAAGTAAGCAGTTGTTGGAAAATTCCAACAGAAGTCTTCTGCTCTTGTTATGAGATTAAAGCAGATTAAAGAAGTTGGTTAGTGATATTAGAGAGAGAAGAAGCAGTGAGAAAGCATGAAAAGCTGCCAGTATGTAAACCATTATTAGAGCATGGTAAGAGACACCTACCCGCTTAAGAAAGAGCCCTACTTCAGCACTTCTTGTTGGAGCTATTTTCTTCATAGTTAGTATCAGTCATTATGTATTATAGCTGATGGGAGGGCCACACAGGGGAGGGTGTGTGGTCACAGTGTGACTTCCTTTTCATGCAAAATAGGCTAAAACTACACCTGTTGTGTGAGTTATACTTTCCTGAGACAAAGGGCATTTCCTTCTTCCACCAGAGGTAGCCTGCTTATAGAAAGAGAAAGAGAAGTGGAGGAAAGAGGTAGAAACAGCGGAGAATAAGAGGCAAAAAAGACAGCAGCGTGAGAGAATACGTGCCCTGCAAAAAAGTTTAAAAAGGCGCATAACAGCAGTAATGCCAGGAATAACTTGAAAGATTAAACAACCCTTCCGTCAGCCCTGATCCTCCAGTGTCTCCTGTCAGCTCTCAACCTGGGCCTTTAAAGTCAGGACAGAAGTTTAGGTTATCGAAGAATGCAAGCGTACAGATTCATGTGGATATGTAAATAAATAAAAGTAAAGGAAAGTGTATCTGTACAATGAACAGTGAAAGAGGCATGACTTTTACATGGACATAATGTGTAACCCTTTCGTGACTGGAACATCTGAGTTTTGGGGCAGAAAACTCCTGCATCCCTGTGAAATAATCATGGTCCAAATACACAGGCTACTTTTGATTACTGAGGGCTTGTGCGTTATGTCTGAGGGCAAAGTTTGGCCTGAAAATATGAGGGTTTGGGGAACTGGGTGAGAAGTTGTGGATTTGTGTTTAGAGTTTTGAGAAAAAGAGGCATAATTTTAAGAAATGTGTTCAAGTAATCGAGAAAAACTGTAAAATACAAGTGAGGGTAAATATGTTTATCTCTCTGTGCACTGTCAGCTGTTATCCCCCCTTTGTGTGTGAGTGTATGCAGGTACTGGAGAACAGGTGGACACACCGGATTGGTCCGGTAGAGCTGATAGGAGCCTCCTCATTGAGCACCCGGATGACAGCAGCCATCTTAAGCCCCACTGACAGGAACTTCTCTCTCTCTCTGCCATTCCCAACCTGAGCCTGTGTACTGTGTGTTATGTTTGTTAGTTGTGAGCAGAAAGCTGCTGTGATTACAGGAGTCTTCGTAAGTGAATCTGTGTAGCTTAGTTTCGAAATTCTGATTGTCATTGACAACCTTGTTTTGTTGGCTTTAGCCATTTTTGTTGTAAAATACAGATTTCTTTGTTGTATAGCAGTGTGTAAGAGTGAGAAGCCCTTTTTGTTTGCACCCTTTTTCTCCTGTTTTTATATTAGAAGCCTAGTTTAGAGCTTTGTCTTTTCTTTACTTTCTGATTTTGGTTTAGGAAAGTTTTAGTTCTCTTAGATTGTTTTGGTTATTTTTTGGGGCACTGCTCATCTCGGAAGCCAATAAAACTGCAAAATTGTATTTCCTGTGTTCTGGCCTTGTTTGGGAATGGGAAGAGTGGAAAGCCACACCTTTATGTTACATCCAAGACACTCCTAGACCTTGGGACGTAACAGGGTGTCAGGTCTATACGACATCAACTTTGACCATAGAATATAGTGTTTGTTTGCCTTGCTGCTTGGTTGGTTCCTCAACTGTCGTTACTTCAAAGGCCAGCTGCTCAGTCCGTTGTGCTTACGGTCTCTCGACAGACTTGGCGCCGTACGGCGGTGGATCGGACCTGGTTTGCCAGTCAGTTGTCTCGGGGTCCTTCGGGTTCGGCTTGTGGCTGCCGGTTCGACACCAAAATGTGTGACCTACCAGATTCTGTGACCCAAATGGGAAGTTAAGCACCGGCGGGTTTGTTGACGATGTGAAGCGGTTGTAGCTTTGTTGGGTTTAGGCACCAAGAGTATTTATTTAGATACTAAAAGTACTTGGTTATCGCCTTTCATAAAACAAATTTGAGGTTGTGTCTTTTTCTCCAGTCAGGCAGTTTGAATGTCTTTTGATCTTATCTGTTCACACATCAGTGCAAATAAAGAAAGATTGGGCTGGTGTGTGTGTGTGTGTGTGTGTGTGTCTTTCGTGCAAGAAAGAACCAGGGCAAGAAAAAAGGGGGTGTGAGCCTTTGATGGACGCAGGACTACTGGAGTAAAGCTGGGTTACCGTGGTTACTTGACCATTTTGTCCTCCCGGAAAGTGTATGTGCACTTATGTATATATGTGTCCTTCCTGGATGCAGGAAAGGCTCAGTCTTTAAATGAAGCCAGATCTGTTATAAATACAGGTCTCCAAAGGATCAACAGAATCAGTCTCTCTGCACTGGATGAAGCAACTGGATTGAGTCTCTTTCGAAAGAAACTCAGATTGTGTAAAACTACTAAAGGATACACATCCATACTTTACATATTTGGGCACCTGTTTGTATGTGAGTTTTACTGTACTGCATGCATGACAAGCCCTTATTGCAGTGTTTTACACTTATATTGTCAGTGCGTAGTTGCTGTTTTGTGTGCTTACTCAAAGACGTTTGTGTGTACTGGATCGACGTGAAAACAAGTTTATTATAAGAGTTTGAAGAGTTTTGCATGAAGGGTTTGCTTTTGCAAGAGATGTATAATGTTTTGCTGTTTTGGTTTAAGGTTTTGTGATCAGTGTGTTATAGTTGCAAAATTAGTCTAGTTTCAAAAATTGTGCCTAAAGAATCACAAAAAACTGCTATGCTTTTCCATTATAGGCTTTTCCATTGCTGGTACCAACTCACCTCGACTCGCTTTTGGCCTGCTGTCTTCAATGTAGCTGGTCGACATGACTTGGACCAAAGCGGGGAAACATTTGCAACCATGACTTACACACGAAAACCAAATGTGCAAACTTATTTTCAGCTTTGCACTTTGAGATGAATTCCTCAACACACAAAGAACAAAGAAGGGCACTAGGCATTTGAGATGTGATTCATAGAACTATCCACAGGCAGAGGGGGCATATATATAAAATGAAATAAAAAGGTCTAGAGAAAAGTGTTTTTAATAACGCTCATCAGTGTGTTTTTACTGCTTTTAATGTGAATTATAAATGGTGCATGTGTGTTTCTATTAATCCAGAAATGCTATGTTTGAAAAAAGTGAAGGTTTTGATTGCAGAAGTTCATTTTGATATAGAAATGAAATGTTTGTCTCCAAGTGGTGTCTTTTTTTGCTTTTGTCAAAGTATAGGCTGTTTTATACTTATATATACAGGGGACAGTCGCGCTCCTTCCCTGCAAACAGCACGTCTACGAGAAAGTACCGGATGTTTGAGAACGCTACCTTCAAAATAAAAGATCAAAAGCTCTTCACTTGTTAAACGCTGTTTTTATATACAGTCTATGGTTAAACGTGAACCTTCTTTGACAGACAGGACCACCTTTGCGAATGTGCAGATAGGGATCCGGCAGGCAGCACGGATTTGGTACCTACAATATAATCATCACACGAAGGCTCAGATTAAATGGTGGTGATAGTAAAATAAAATTTAGAATACCATATGTAACATTTATGTAGTACAACAGCAGCATGTGGGCCACAGACAAGATGTCATTTCTACTCAGCAAACTATTGTATGTGTCACTCAGAACAACTTTTTATTTACAAAGCACTGCAGCCCCTCAAGTCAGTTTTCCTGAACAAAAGTGACATTTTATGAAAAGAGCAGTACGAGTACAATATTTTCAGTGCCGATCCCTAATGAGTATAGCCCATATATGTCCACAATGTATAGTTCCAGGCATGCAAAACAGGATTTGTACCAAAGATTTATGGCTTTGTCCTATTTTGTAATCATAATAAATCTGACATGACCAGGACACAGAACCTTACAGCACAGCCCAGTTAAAAAAGAATTGGGGAATATTTTTTTCAGAACATTGAACCCATCACCAGTTACAACAAAGATGAGTCAACAAATTCTTTGCTTGGTGCAGACTTGTGCAACCTGACAGTGAGGAGAAGACTCACAAATTTTTTTGTATAAATTAAACAAACCAGATATAACATGTGAGTTGTTGAGCTTTAATTATTCTGATTGACAGATTTGTTTTTTACCTTGGAGAGAGCCATGTTTCTGCTTTGAGTCTTTATGCTAAGCTTCATCTCCTGGCTGTACGTTCATATTTAACAGACGATTCTGAGAGTGGTACAGATCTTCTCATCTAACTCTTGGTAAGAAAGCAAATAAGCGTATTTCACTATATGTTTGCATACGGTAGACAGCTACCAGGGTACCAGGTTTGATCTCTGCAGAGAGTGAGTCAGCTCACAGAGAAACAGTTCAGAACACAATGTGGTGCTCTGCATCAACCTAACCTCCAACAAAATAACTCATTATAGGCTTTAAAAAAACTGTCCAAATTGTCCATGTAGTTTTAAGCTCCTCAGTATTCCCGTTCCCCTTTGGATTTCACATGGTCTGTTAATGGACTTTACTGCTTCAAGTGCTACATTTAGAAACAATAAGATAGAAGGGGTTGTTTATTTATTTATATTGCACCAGTGTTGACAGAATGGTGTGCTCAAAACCACTAAAGTACAATTTCCAGCATTAACAGAAGCCACAGCTTCCAGAAAACCCTCAAGGGTCCAACTCATATCAAATGCATTTTTGTTCCTCTGGCCACTAGAAAGCAATACAGAGTGCAAGATTTGAAACAAAACTCTCTCACAGTCCAAGGCTTGTTTCCTGCAAGTTGTTATTTGATTTAAATAGACAACCACCCCACTCGTTTTTCTCTTATTAATACCATACTAATTTAACAAATCTAAAAAACGTCCAGTCCCAGAAAGTTTGACATTTGTAAATCAAGTGTTTCCCAGTAGACGCCTTTATACTGAAAACGTCCTTTCCGGAAGTCCGGTTCTTGTTATTGCAGCGGAGCAGCTGAGCCGAACAGTTTACGTCTCATATATCACATTGCTTTCGTTGGATATTAGCTTGACAGTTGAACGTTTCCTAACTGTCTCCCGTGTCTTAAGCCACACACTTTGCGGTTGGCGTTGCTCCTTTTCGGCGGGTGTCCCGTCCCGTTTGTGTGTTCACGAGAGGATGGTTTTGTCAACGTCACAACAAGTCGCCCTGGCTTTCACGGCCGTGCTCTTCACGTTTGTCGTCCTGCCCAGGTTGTTTGGCGTCGGCGGCGGGGCCGGGGCGAAGGAAACTAGATTTGACCCTCGCTACACCAGAAAAGGTAGGACATCTCTCAGTTGTCGCAGTAGGAAATGACACACACCAATGGTGCATGTGCTCCAGCTGGTCAATATGCAAGTTAGCTTATGTCATTTTGCCTCGAGCTCACTGGTCTATTAACTTGTATTAGCTAAAGTTACGACAGAAGAAGACGAAATTTACAGGCTTTGGGCAAGACAGAAGGGATTTTGTAGCAAAAGTCAACGTGTGATTGTGCCCTTTTGTTCATTACCGTGAACGTCTAATAAAGTCCATCTATTAAAGGTACAGTCCTCTGTTAAATACAAGCTACATTATCTATAATCAATCGTATCTTTCCCCTTAAGGCGCGAATAAGCATCAATATTAGATTAGATGATGTCACTCTGCGTTTTACTTTTTAAAAAAAAAACTTTTTTATGTACTTTTTAGTTCCACAGCTGGAATGCTGTCAAAGAAGGAACCAAACTCAGGGTGAAGACATATCACTGGGGTGGGTTTGGTCCGTCAGCTGTTGGCGGAGCTGAGGCCTATTGATGTCAGAGGGGACCAAACGGCCACCCCATTCAAGTTTGGTCAGCACAAAACCATTACATTTGGCTATATCAGTCAGCTGGACTGGATCACACTTTTAAGGAGGAACAATTCAAGAGATGTTGTTGCATTCATAGGTCTATTGACCATCAAGTAACATAAAGTACATATTTGAAGAATTTTTAATGTCATACATGTTACTGTGCATAAGGGGGGTAATTTTTTCCCTTCCAAATGACCTTAACCGTTCTGGTGGCACAGTTGGGGGTACATTGATTCTCTGTCTTATCTCTTAATATCTTCATTGAAGGACTTGGGGCTGTAGAACAGGCTGTAAACACAACATTGACCTGTGAAGTTCATGTTGCAAACATTTAGCAAACAGACCAGAAGCAACGTTAGCATTAATGTGGACTCTTGTTCTGCGTCTACCTGCCGAAACTACTATTATATGTTGAAAAGTCACTTTCATTTTTGGCTATGTTTGGCCTGGCTGTGCAGTTGGTGGAAACAGCTGCTTGCTGCTTCTGGAAACTCCTCTATGAGGATGTTGAGAGTGAATCGAAACCGTAAAAGTGCAGTTTGTGAAAACCAAAACAATGGGGTAAAAAAGAGAGAGAGTGAAGCAGTAACCACACAGAAAAGCAAAACAGTAGGCAGAAAGGTTGTTGTGGTACAGACATCAATGAAAATGAATAATAGTGATAGAAATATTAATAATAATAATAAAGATATCACTAATAATAATAATTGTAGCAGCGAGTGTCCAGCAGGAACATGGGGGCAGCAGAAAGCCTGCAACCACAGATCCAGACCCCTAAGCTTCAAAGCCAGAAACACTTGCTGAAAGAGAGAGAAGGAGAAAGGAGACAAGGGGCGAGACGGCGCAAAGCTACAGCAGAGAAGTTGAGATTGTAACATCAGTGCTTCCCATATGTTCATTTATTTTTGGTGGCCTGCCACAATAAGCTGAACGCCACACTATTTAAAATCACATTGATTACGGAGCGCCGTAGCGCATTCGTGCAGCACATCCTCTTGCTTGTCCCCCTCTCTCTCTCACACACCTGTCCCTCTCTTTCTCGCTCTCTCTCCCTCTCCCTCATGAACACAGTTGCACAAATCTGTCCAACACAACGCTGCCAATGTTGGAGAACCAGCTTCAATAACCAAGTTATTAGCAAACATAGGAGAACTAAGTTAATGTTAGAAAACACCCGGGTTTTTAAGGCCATTATGCTGTATATAGGTTATAGTCAATATCAACTGCATTAACCCCCCCCACCCCCCCCTCCGTGGGCCACAGTTACATTCTGTGGGAAACACTGCATTAATGGGATATGAATGCATCCGGACAGAGAGTGAGAGAGGAGAGAGAGGAGCATCATGAGAAGTCACCCTGCAGTCTAGGCCTATAGCAGCATAACTAAGGGATATTTCAGGACTCACCTAAGCCAGCACAAACTATAAGCTTTATCAAAGAGGAAAGTCTCAAGCCTCTCATAAGACACTCATAAGAATCACAAGTAATCTGTTTACTGATAATATAAAGGAAGCATATATAAGGTGAACAGGATTGGTCCTCCCAGCACAGAACCTTGTGGAACTCCGTACTTTGGCATGCACTAAGGATTCATCGTTAACAAACTGAGGTTGATCTGATAAATAGGGCTTAAAACAGCTTAGAGCAGTTCCTTTAATGCCAGTTCAGTGTTCCCATTTCTGTAATAGGATATGGTGGTCAATGGAATTGAATGCAGCACTATGATCTAATGAGACAAGTGCAAACATAAAATCCTGATGCAATTAGGTCATTAGCAATTTTCACCAGTGCTGTCTCTGTGCTATGATGAACTCTAAATCCTTACTGAAAATCCTCAAATAAGCTTCTTTAAGCAGCCACAAACAGAGTGAAGCAAAACAAACTCTTGTTCGTGGTGTAATTTGTATTAGTTTGGGGCTCCTTGCTGTGAAAAGGTTGCAAAACCGCAGCACAGCCATAACATGGTGCAAGCACCTCCTGCTTGAGTCCGGCGTCACGTTCGGGCTTCATGTTATACTGACATGTTTTGTCCTCCTGATGTATTTGCAGCAGCAGGTCCGGGCCCGGGCGCAGTCAGAGGTCAGCCCATCAACGTGAACGCCCCCGGTTCAGCTCAGACCCCTGAGAACATGCAGCAGATGAAGAAGCTGATGGAACAAGAGCTGAAAAGCGACAAGTACAAGTCCAACAGCAACAAGGGCTACGTGTTCACACTGATGCCCCTCTACGCCATCGGAGTTGGAGTGTTTGCAGCTTACAAGTTTTTGAAGGTAAGTAAAGACACCTGCAACATGGCGATCAAGGCGAACTCTGCAAAGTCTGTGTCACTTATTCTTTTCAACTCGCAGATCAAATCTGCAGATGACCAGGCTCAAAAGGACAAGTTTGCAAAAGGAGCCAAAAAATCAGTAGAGGCAGGTGAGTATCGCATTGCATTGGGATTTCTGTTTGCATATGTGTTTTCTTTGGTCAAACAGATATTTGGTTACCATGAGTAATTCAGATGTGGGGTTTTTATCCTCTTGCGTGTGGATGTTTGTTTGTGTACAGAGAACCAGTTGAACGAGCTGGAACAAAGGCTAGCGCAGACCGAGAGGATGCTTAACTCCATCCTCACCCAGCTGGACCCGCTCACTAACTGGTGAGTAGGGCTCCACCTCATTGTTGTAATCCACGTCATTGAATACAGAAATACGTCGCATGTCGGTGCGTTGCAATGAAGTGCTGCGCCCGGTCTAAGCAGGGATTCTTTTGGAGAAAAGCTGCACCTGCAAAACTTCCACAAGTGTGATCATCTAACGTTTGGGTGTAATTTAGACAGAGACCCAACAACATGGTGCTTTGTAAGAACTAAAACATGACTTAGGACCAGTGTTGGTGTGGAGTAATATGTTACAATATGTTACATATGTTAGTGGCCACGGAGGCTGAAAGGACAAGCACGATTTATTCCTGTTTGAAAAACTAAAACAAATCCAGAAAAATGTAGGCTGTGTGGATTGTTCCTAATGTAATGTTAAGTTAGATAATGCCACCTAATCTAACTTACTACTGAATGTAATGTTCTCTAGCCTCTACTGTTTTAGTGTATAGTGAACAGAGACCTACCCAGCTGGACAGGAACAGTGTTGATCCTTAATATCGTTGTCCTTTGTCTCAATCGTCAGGTGATGCGGTGGTTCACTTTTACTCTGTGATCGGTAGACTTTAGCTTCTCTTCGTCAGTTTGACAGCCTGAATACAACCTTGCATACCAATGTTTTTCCTTTTTCCAAAAATTAGACAGTATTTCTCCAGACTGCAGTTATAGACAGTGGCAGCGCTGTGATAAATCCAGGTCTGACTGTTTGTCGGACTGAGGAACAGTAAGTAAACATGGCGTGGCTTAGCAAAGACTCAATTGTTGATTGTCTATGGCATCAAATAACATAATCATGAACTAAGGGCGGGTGGAAAGGTGGATTTTCCCATGCTTTGTCTGACGGTAGGCCCACAGTCTCAGACTTTGAAAACCCCTGGCTTATAACTAACCTCACAGACAGGCTGTGGCTGTCTGTACAGTCTGTAAATCCATCCATCCGTCCATCGTCAACCGCTTATCCTGCATACAGGGTCGTGGGGGAGCTGGAGCCTATTCCAGGACCCTGGACAGGTCGCCAGTCCATCACAGAGTCTGTAAATCATTTCAGTTATTTTCTTTGTCCCACACGGGTGCAAAAACACATTTGCCTGTAAATGTTTTATTGCGTGTTACTCTCTAATGATGAAATAAATCCATTTCAGAACCGTTTAAGTAAAGTACTTTGGTAAAAATACACATTCTTTAATTCAGGGAAGGGTTAACATACAGTGTTTAAATTAATATGTGTGTCACAGCAATCCTTCTCAATTTGAGGTCCAGTATTTTTCTTATCAGGCATCTGACAAATAGGATCTGTTGTTGTTATTATTATATGGATATATATCATCCATATGATGATTGAATAAAATAGTTGAATATTAGTAGGTTTTGATATTTATTTTGGATAAATGATTTTTTATATTAATCAACTAATACAAATAATCTTTACAATAATCGATACATTTGTCGTTGGATTAATTGACTAATCAAAAAGAAATTGTGAGTTTCAGCCCTAGTGGTGCAGCCTGGTTGACAGTATTTTACTTTAACGAGAGATAATATACTCCTTTGTCTTCATTATTTATTCAATTATGCATTCATTTGTCACCGGACCCGACAGGGAGGCAGAAATGGGGATGGGGGGCACAAACACCATACAAACAGACACCACAGAGAAAGGACAACACCTGCAAGAGAACGGGGATGGCGGGGTGGGGACCAACAGATGAAAATACCAATTGCTGAAAGCAAAGAGACGTGCAAGAGAACGGGGAGGGGGTCCTGAACTTCCTGACGCCCTAAACGAAATTCTTCTATGGGCCCTCCTACCTGACTCGTAAGCTATGTAAACAACAGTGTCACACCTGACACTGCCGTGCTCCCTCTACAATCCTGCCTCTTTTAAAACAATCTGGGTCTGTAAAAAGCCGGAACTGAAGAGAAACCTCTTGACTTGTCCCAGCAACTGTTCCATTAGGGTCTGATGCTGGCTGTACATCTCTGTCATGTGCTCGTGAGGCTGAGGCTGTCTGTGTTTCACCTGGGTCTGTGGGACCTGCTAAAGACGTCTGGGCTGCTTGTACTCTGTGCTGGTACTGGCTGATAACTGGATGTGGATTAGCTGTGCTTGTACTGTCTAAGGTCTGTGCGTGTACCGACTAATGACCCAGCATCTACTCTACTGACAAACTTAAGCATATCCCCTGTAAATGATAACATTACGTGCAAGATATTGACGTTATCAGTTCCATTCAAAGTGGCTCCCCCAGTTTTCCTTGAACACATTTTCAAATATAAAATACTATTTATTCTATGACATGACTGAGTATGTGTTGCTTAATATTTAGTGAGAGATCTACATCCATATTGCCCAGTCTGCCCTGCTAATCCTTGCTTCCAATCTTGCATTAGAGTTCAAACCTTGTCTGAGAGACAGATAATCATTGTCTGTTTTAAAATGATGTGCTCCTAAGAGGAGTGACATCACGTCCATAAATATACGGGTCCACACAGAGGTTGCTGCTGGAATGCTGGAAGTTTTTTTTATTTTGTGCACGCGCATATGAAAGCATGTTCATGCGCAATGTGGTTAACTTACAGAGGTAAGAGACAGAGATTCATCAAAGTTGTAAACATTGAAACTCGCTTTGACAGAAGAGTGAGGTGGGGCCCTGCTAGTGCGTAGTGAATGTATAGAGCGGTCCGGCTCTGACAGTTAGCCTCACTTTACTGTCTGCTACTGTCCAGCCACATCTCTTTTCTGTTAGCAGCCTGCAGTATAAATAAGATCCCTGGCAGTTACCCTTCTGTGTTCTGAGACACTGTAATACTGTTTCAGACAGTATAAAATATTGTCTGAAAACGTTTGGATATTCTGAGGCAGTGTAGTAGAAAGTTCTTTCCAAATTTGAGCCATGTTTGATGTTCTTATAAGAATAACTTACTTTGTGTGGATTTTAAAACGTTTCCACTGTCATGAGAAGTTATTTAAAGTTTATGAAGTAATGACTCTTGGCAAGAAAGCGAATAAGCGTATTTCCCAAAATGTTGAACTGTTCTTTTAAACTGACAGTGAGAGTAATTACACAGGACTGTCGACACGTGTTTATGACGTATAGGCTCTGACATATTGAGTGTTTGCTGGTTGGCATGAAACACATCACTACTGGTGAATGTCGCCACAGACACCAGATTTAAAAACTCCTAATACACAGAGATTTACAAGGTGGTTTACCCAGGATTTTAATCTACCTCATCCAGGTGTTTGTTTTGGTTCAACTGTATGTCTTGTAACTGTGATTTTATTGTAATTTTATGTATTTACCCACCAGATTAACCAAACAATCTGTAAAGCTTACTAGCCCACTAAGCTAACTAGCATGCTAACAGCATGCTTAGCTGACCAGCGTACTGCCTGAGCCACCAACTAGTAATTCGTTTTCAGTTAAGGGGCTATGTGCTTACTACATGCTCAGAGTCGTTTGTTTTCACCCTCACAGTGTGAAGTCAGTGGCCCAGGAGCAGAAGAACGAGATCATGTCTCAACTCCAGACCATCCGGTACCTGATGAAGAAGAGAGGAATGGACTGTCCACCACTGATCATCAACGGTGGGATGATGTCCGTCTTCTCTCTGTGCACACTGCAGGCTGACCCAGTTGTTTTTAAAATCAGTTTTTAAACCAAAACAGCAAACTGCAGCTTAGAGAATAAGATATTGTTAATGCAGCCATGCTTCATGCTGCAGCCACGGCTGTGCAATACATACTGTGTTGGTGTGGCGTCAGTGTTGTGTGTGTTGCTGTGACAAACCACAATTTGAAATTCAACATACACAGGCCACACTGACACATATCTGGGTCTCAGTGCAGAAGTGTTTTGCATCAGATTTTTGAATTGTGAATGTGGTTAAAGTGTCATTTGCAAAACGATCAGAACACAATAACGACAACCAAATCCACAGTTCGGTTCAGACCAGTACATTTTTCAAATAGCGGCCTTTATTAATCTGAGGGGCAGTGAGGATCAGGCCTTCATTTGAAACAGGTTTATATTAGAGGCCTTTATACCTAATCCATGCACATATTTATATGATCATACTTGAGTGAGAAGCCTCCCTGATGTCTTCTCTGCTCCACTCTACCTCCTTGTCGTTTATTCTGATAAATTCAGTACACAATGTTCCACTGCACTAATTTCATCAGAGTCATGCCATACTCCGACTGTGCTGCTCTAAGTTTCTCCTAACAGAAAAACAGTTTTCATTCACTGATTATTATTTCCTGTTTCTTCCATTTTGCACTTTTTCGTCCCTGTATATTATACTATATGCAATAGTTTTTCACCTGGCTTTTTATTATCAGGCCTTAATTTGTTTTTGTCAGGCTGTTCTTTAGGACTGGGACTATAATGTTCTGGCAGCTGGGCTAATTATTATCAATAAAATATGTGGTTCACTTTATGCCACTTGTTTTGTGACTTTCAGAGGCATCCTGCGGGCGTAATCTTGACGACCTCATTGAGTCACTAGGCGCCGACGACACCTCGGCAGTGAAAGCTTGCGTGGTGGACAAGCGCACCTCTGCAGGAACAGCGGAGGCTTCTGAGAAAGTCTATCAAAAGCGTTTGGAAGCCAAAGATGAAGCGGCAACAGAAGGCGAAGAGATGAAGGAGCTCACACCAGAGGAATCTGACAGGGAGGCAGAGGAAGAAGGACATGTAGAGGAAGAGGAGGAGGTTGCTGTGGAGGAGGAAGAGGGACTGGAGGACTCTGAGCTCATGCCTTCACTAGAGGACTCGTATGAGACAAACATTGAGGAGGTCGGCGCGGGCCTCAGGCGACGCAACAGGCCTGAATGAACTCACCACAGGACTTTACAAAAATTAGGCGCATTATTATGAATATTTATTATCTGAAAGGCTTTCATTCCAAAAGGCTGTTAGTAGGCTGGGAAGTAAACACATTAGAGCTCTATTTTCCTCTCAAAGAACAGACAAACTGTAGGTCATGTGTCAAGTGCATCTGCTGTTATTGCTCATAATAGCAGCGCCAGACTGAAAACCCCTGCTCTAAAGGGTTCTGAAGTCACGTTTCTGTCAGTAGTTCCTTCCAGATAGAATAACAAATGAGTGACATTGTTTTGAAAACCAGGGTCCTGATGCATAACAACCTTAAACAGAACTCCTTCTCTCACCTTACTTCCTATCTCACCCACAGACCAGCACACACAAATGTACACTTTGCCTTGCAATGCCTCATCTGCTTGGGACTCCCATTTTGTTGCTGCTCTCACTTTTGCACCGTGGGCGCAATACCACAGAAGAGACAGAAAATCCTACCCTGTGGTCAGGGGTTGGGAAAACAACACAGCATCGTGCTACTTGTCGTAGTGTTTGTGCTGACGTGAAAATAGAGCCCATGATGTCCTTTTACTTTCCTGTTGTTTTTGTTTTTAAATTTGTTTTTTTTTTTAAATTGCCTGATTTTGGAATGAAATTTATATACTTTTTATTTTTACTAGCTCTGCCATCGGTTTAGGTTTGCACCTGTTTGAATGCCGAAGCCAAACATTTGAAGCGTATACTCTACATTAAGGAGGAGGGGGTCAGTGTCCCCTGTTGCTGCTTATTTGCCTTTACCATTTCTTTTCTCATGGTGGACAACTTGTCAAACACAGAGGTAACTAATAACAATTTTGACTGAATTCCACAAAAAAACTGAAGTGTTTCAGTACAAAGGACATTGTAATGTGAACGCTGACATGTCTTACTGCGACACTGAAATTGTTAATATTGGTAGTCACAGCTGTGCTTTTCCTGCTATGCCAAGTAAAAATGTCTTTTGACGTGATTATCCCACTATGATAAATACCACAGGAAAATACCCAGCTGCTCTGTTAGCCTAGAGAAATGTGTTTGTTGTTGTTATATCTTAACCCTGCACCATCTTATGCTGACACCCTCTACCCTTACTGGCTATGAGTAAATTACAGAGATGACAAAATCCATAATCTAAGTCTTACCATAAACAATTTTACTTTCCTATTTTATAAAAAAAATATATGCTAATAAGTGTTTTATCATGAAGGGATTGACACTAAAGCTGCTGGATGCGATGAGCCTTCTTAGACTGCATGATGTTTATTTATTCAAGAGTGAAATGACAATCATTTGTTAAACCAGAAACACATTAACTCACGTGTCTCTACTGTTTGACTGTTATATTACTTTTAAAAATTCATTAGCATGTTTTTATGTTTGTTGGATGCCTGTATCGTAGGAAGGAATCAGTTTTCACTCTGCCTTAGATTTCAGTATCTTTTTGAAATTGTGAGTTGAGGTCCTTGTGAGAGGCCACTGGGAGGGGGCTTTCAGGTTGTTTCCATGTTGTTTCCATGTTGTCTGTTGTTGGGAAACATACATTAAGCGTTCAGTTTACTATCAGGGTTCTTTAACTCTGCCTTTCTAAATACAATGAACAAATTTGGGTTAACATTTGAGTTAGAATAGTTATCAGAATGATCAATTTTACACGTGTCTCTGTCTGTTACATATTAACGCTGCACAGTGTCATTTGACTTTGCAGTACATAATAGTATGCCCAAATGGTGATGTAAAGTAATGCTAAAGGTATGGTATAAATCGCACTTAAAAAGTAATAATTTTTGCAAAAATGAGATACCCCTGTATCATAGCATTTAGCGTGTCACAATATAAGCTCAAAGCATGGTTTCTTATTGTTATGAAGCCCACAAATCATTGCCTCATCAGTAATGAAACTGCAGGATGTTTGGGTCGTTTTCACTTTATTGTCACACAAACCACAAATCTTTGCCTTAATTTATTTTGTAAATGTTTCGTGTCGGTTCTTCCCATTTATGCATAGTTACATTTCTGTGTTGAATGTTGTGCGTTTCATGTGGGGGTTGAGTGAGGAAACTCAGCTTGCCTTAGAAAATAAAACAATGAAAAAAGTAATGCCGTTGGTCTGCATGAATTTTGAACAGATATATGGACCATGGATTTGTGAAGCTGAGGGCCGGATACAGACATTGGTTCCCAGTATGTTTAAATCTGAGCTGCTTCATCCTGTTTCTTGCCATAATGTATTTTTATCAGGGTGAACCCCCTATATCTTTTAAATGGTGAAGAAAGTCACATCAAACAACTTTCATAAACATTATGGAAAGATACATTAACTTTAAAAACAGATGTTTAAAGTTATTCTGATTGTTTGGACCCTTTACCCAGGTTGAAGTTAACATGTTGGAAACCTCCAGCTATTTGTATTTCCAGGAATTCCAACCATTAGGCCTAGATAATTCTGGTCTCCTTTGAAAGGTCAGAAGCTAAGGAATATAAGTCCATTGTACATTAACATATTCATTTACTTATTACAGACTAATTGGAGATGCAATAAAGAAAAAAATGTCATCCTTTTTTCCCCGCCTGGTAAAAAAAGCTATATTTTAATGCAATAAACCATTAAAACCATCATCAAATATATTTTAATGCATATTTTCAAAATATACCAAGCAAAAAATATAGCAGGTGAATGTATTTTACAATATTTACTGTTTAAATGTTGACTTTTATTGGGACTTTTCTTAAACACTATTTATGTCCTTACAACCCTGTTCTAAATAACATAACTTTGAAATATTGATAAAAACAGTGAATATTTATCAAAATTCCTGTGACCAAAAGCACTTTGGGGGGGGCAGACCTTTAATTTCATACCCTGGATATCTATGTAGCTACTACGGGTCGGCCATCAGACGGCGAAGATGACCGTGTGTTCCAAAGCGGCACCTGCTCTGCAGAAAAAGGTGAGGGAGGCAGGTGCAGCTCCCAGGTATTGTGCACGGCACAAGTAAGTCATGCTGACCCTGGTACCGTGATGCGTTCAAGTCATGTAGGAGTTTCTATAATTACCAGTTTCCAAATATATGTAATGTGAAAACTGAGAAGTCCTGATGCGTCCAAGTTGGCATGTGAAAATCTCCCTAAAAATGGTAAATAAAAAAACAAACTCTAAACATAACACTGAGGAGGCTGAAGCCAATCCCAGCTGACATCAGGCGAAAGGCGAGCTACTCTCTAGACAGGTCGCCAGTCCATCACAGGGCCACACATAGACAAACAACCAGTCACGCTCACACTCACACCTAAGGACAATTTAGGGTCACTAATTAACCTGGGCTGCATGTCTTTGGACAGTGGGAGGAAGCCGGAGCACCCGGAAGGAACCCACACAGACGTGGGGAGAACATGCAAACACCACACAGAAAGGCCTGGAACCACCAAGGTTCAAACCCACGACCTTCTTGCTGTGAGGTGATAGTGGTAACCACTGGACCACCGCGCCGGTTTCACTCATTATTTCCTTTTAAGCTGATACGGCCTGTGTGTGAGAGAGCAGTTGCCTTTTCATACATTCAGCAGAAACTGACCCCTGACAAATTTAAGTTCAATATTCTATTTCCTTTTAGCTCTAGGTTGATCTCAACTTCTGAGTTAAATATCTGGCTACTGGTAAATAAAATGAATGAAGTTTTGAGGTAAAGGCCTTTTTTTAAACCAAGTTATCCGGATTAGAATGATTTTACATGAGTCTGGATTTTTTTGGTTCTACAATCTGGTTTTAAAATTCATTTGGACGTGTTGTCAGAGCAACAAGTCATTATGTCCAAAACCCGCAAAAGTGCAGACTTACTGACCGTTAGCTGGATCATGTACAAGCTTAACTTAAAAGTTAAGCTTGTACATGACCAAATAGCCTATAAAACAAAATAAAAGTTTGTACATTAAAAAAAGTGCCAATCTAAATGTAGTTTGTGATAGATAGAGCCAGAACATGGAGCATTTCGTTTGAAATAACAATGTGTCAGTTGAACACTGAAACTTATTGAATAATTAACTGCATAAGTCCATTTAATTAAAGATGCTTTTGAAAAAATATTTTCGTGAAGTTTCATTTATCACTCTGAAGTCTCTCTGCAGATCATGCTCCAACATCACTTGTTGTCTGACCACATTCATCAGTCATAAAGTCTTAGCTTATCAGTGATCAGAGTGTGGAACCAGTCAAAAGTCCTCTATTACCAGTATTATTAACTGTCACCACAATTCACCTGGATACTGTCACTCCTCTTATTTGTATCTGCAGATTCGATCCTTGCACCGCATTCAAGCTAAAGGAAGTGTAGGTGCTCCGTTTGGATCCTGCAGATGGTGCCACAGGAACACAGTTACAGCAGAGGCAATAAGGTAGTAAAGGTCTGATGCTGTGCACTGGGTGGGTAAGGCATACTGTTAATTTGGTAGATCAACATGTGAAATTCTTAGTTTTCTTTCGTTTGATTATGAAATAGATTATTAATAGATTTATTTAGTGATTGTCTGGAAATTCACTAAAATTGTGTAGTATAAACATCAATCTGGAGCACAAGCTCCCCTCCTCTTTAATTCCAACCAAATCTAAGTATTTTTGAGAACTTCTCCAAAGTATCCTGTTGAAATAAACCACCCTCTCTAATCATAACTTATAATTAGACGGAGTTTATTAATGACGTCTTCTCATGCAACAGAAGAAAAAGATCTGGGATTCATTGCAAATTAGCTTGGCTCTCTCAATTAGAAAAACATTTAATCAGCTCCATCTTCTACTGGGACTTCTGCCTAATTCCATCCAAGGGCACGTGGTTAGCAGGATAATGTGTTGTTGTTTTTTTATACACCATCTTTGTGAATGTAGCTAAAAGTGTTTGCAGCAGAGCCTCACGCCAAAAAACAAAAGCAAAAATACTTAAGTGAGTTTACAAGAGAAAGAAAAGAGAAAGAAAAATTCCTTACGAAAACAAGCTATAAGCACAGATCGTGTGCATAAGGACTGAAATGCTCGTGAGTATTCCAACATTACGGATGTGCAATACAGTGGAAACCTCTTTTAGTGATCAGGGTTTCAGTGATCAGCTGCTTAAATGCATCAAATGCTCGTGACAGAATCACTCCTACACAAATGGCGTTTAAACGATTTGCTTAATCAAGCAGTTCTCTAACAGTGTTCAGTGTGCGTATAGAAAAAAAAATCTAAACATTTTATGATTTTTTTCTTTTCAAACTCAGCTTCCAGTTTGGCATTGATAGGCCACAGTTTATTTTCAGGCTGTTGAGAATGTAGATATGCACCGAAAGCAGCACCAAGCGGTGGCTTTTCAGTCTACTTGCACTACTTACATTACCGTATTTGTAAACAGCACAATACAAATTTAGGCTATTACAATTTAAACTACTTTATATACCAGACTGTATTCCATTAATGTGTAGTGTATTTGAGTCAGTCATTTGAAAAGCGAACTGTATTCTGAAATGGCAAAGCTGTCTGTTTTATTACTTTACATTCATGTGATAAACATCCAAATGTCTATTAGATGGAGATCTACATGAGAAATAAAAGACAAGAAAACACATTTAAATGTAATAATTTTCTGCCTTGCGTGATTAATTTGACCCAGACAGGTGTGATCACCATGAGGTTTCCACTGTGCTAAAACACTACAAATCTGTACTTATGTGGTGAGACAGTGGTCATACATGGAAGTGTGAAAGTGCTCAGTCTATTTTCTTTACTGATTTGTCAGAAACATCACAGCGTTCTCTCAAGAGGAATTAAAGACAGAACACAGTGCCCAGTGGGCATTTGCGTGGTGCCATCTTGCCCTCTTACTGTGACAGGAATAAGATCTCAACATGTAAGCATTTCAGTTTTTGTCATTATTTGAAGGGGCATTTGAAATAGCAGAGTTTTTATTTCAGGTTTCGACTGCCCTTTTGGTCCCTGGACGTCTTCAAAGTCAGCAGGATTGTGTTGTCAGACCTCTGGGAGGGCGGCAGAGGTATTGTGCTTCATCAGATATACACCCAGCAGACAGTCTGTGCAGGACGGCACACAAAGTTCAGACTGAAAGGGAAGAAAATTCTCCTTGGCTCTGTGTGACAAGGCTTCTGCTCTGTAGCTCAGAAACAGGAGTACATTCCAGCAGTATTAACCATCATCCAGTTAATTTCTCGGAAACTTGATACGATCTCATCGTCTTTATTCTTTTGACGGAAATTTCTTTTGTCCCATTGCCTTAGCATTTTTTTTTCAATTCCAACTTCTTGTTATGAATATGTACGACCCTGTCCTCTACCGTGGCCTAATTTTAGATTTTTCTTTTAAATTCCCTTTAATATAAGTGAAATATGACATTGAAACTGGGTTCTCTTTTCACAAAATCCTCTACTTATAAAACATTGAACATAATCATATTATACCCTATTCTTGCATTTCTGATTAATGTTATTGTGAACCTAATTTGAAACCAGCCAAGGCTGCCTGTCTGGCCTTCAGCCCTCTCTGGGACTGATCCTGTGGCTCTACTTGGGAGAAATGGACTGGCCAAGGACCTTGGCTTTCCAATAGACTTTTCTTTTTTCTTGCTCTCCAGTTCCCGATAAAGATCAGCAATCTGGCTGCTCTATTTTTAGTGAAGATATTACAGGGGGAGGGGGGGGGGACTGTGAATGCCAGTTGCTTCCTGTATGGGCCAGTGCAAGGATAGCATGGACTGTCTTGACCCACTATCCCCGCTGCTTCATCTTCTGTGATGAATGGCCTCATTAGTAAAACATTAAAAGGGTTTCAACACCCCAATTTAAAAAATTCACCAGCTGGTTCATTTTAAATTGAAGTGGGAAGCAGCAGGTCGTGGAAATGAGTAATGTTACCACAGTAGTAGATGTTTTTTAAAGAGTTCATGAACTGTGTGACCTAAACTGACCTCTGCTTGTCACCAGTAACAACTCCCTGTTGACTCTGTCTTAAAACTACACTGAAAATGTAATTTATTTTCTGAAGGCGCTCTGGCTCCATCAGGTACAGGTTACTGCTCTACAACACTACAGTTAAAAGTGGGCCCAATTTTTGCCTATTTAAGTTTAAGCATGCAGCTGTGTTTTGCCAGTGCTTCACCCCTCAGCACATGGCACCATTGTTGTATGTTCAACTGATAAACGCCATGAAAGCAGCAGCAGCAGCAGTTGTTGCTTGTTTCCATTATGTTTTATTATAGCTTAATGGAACCTTAGTAAATAAACCCTAAACTGTACTAAAACAATTTGTTACCCTTGCTGTCAAGCAGTCCTAACTAACATTAAATTCAAAACCAACTTATCTTCTCTCCCCTCCTTGCAGCTTGCTGTTGACACATTTTCATGACAGAGAAAAGATAACTAGTGCAAATAGCTACGTACACAAAAAAGTAGTGATCAACATGGATTTTTCAAAGGCCCTTATTTCGGAGGCAGGGCAGCTGATGGCCAGCATTTATCACTGATATCAACACAAAGAAAAATCATTCCATTAATCCTCCTTTGTATCTAATGTTTCTTATTGCAATACAATTAATAGGGAAAAAAACGGTATTGGCTGATTAAAATGTAGAAACAATCTGCCAGATGAGGCTACATGTTAATTTCATAGTCTGAATGAACTGGATGTGCACACTGTGAAGTCGCCCATTGGTTTGTGGACTACCATTTTGAAGCCTTGAGTTTGGTTTTGGCCGGTGCCATTTTTTTTGGAACAACAGGTGACCATTGTTACCTTGGTTAGCGAGCTGCATCCCTAATTCACGTTAACTATGATATTGATTGGGATGCTAATTTTGGCTAGCGAAAAGCAGGCTTAAACCAAAACGTACGTCCCAGGAAACAGCCAACTTCCAGTGTCTCTTACTAAATGCTGAACAAGACATTTTTAGCTAACCAAAATGTTGCTCTGAGACCAAAACCCCGGTATCAAAAAACAAGTTCACGGCTAGTTTAATGTACACACTGTAGTGTATACCATTAGCCTATACTGACGGACAAGTTTCTCTGTAGTAACTTGTCAATCACAAGGTAACCACAAAAGCATAGCCTGCTTTATAGTCTATTTTACTCTATATGGGACCATACTCTACTAAACTAAAACATGTTGTATTGACTAGACTTGAACTAGTAATTGAGATCATAAACGTGTTTACTGAGGTAATAAATCAAGTCAGGAGTAGGGCCATTTTGTCACTGACTCCAATGCAATCCGACTTCTTTTTGCAAGCAGTGGAGTTGCCTCCTGCTGGCCACTAGAAAGAAGTCACGTTTAAGGTACTTCCACACTGGCCTCACTTTTCAGACCTGGAGGTTGCAGCTTGATCCAATATATGACCTATAAAATGTGCAAAAATCAAATCATAACAAATTCTCATACCTAAATGACAAAATAGGTTGATTGTCAATTAACCCAAAAAAATCACATGTCCATTGGAAAGTACAACGACATATATGGCCGCTCCTCATAACCACATGTTCGAGCATTAGTATCCACCAGTCAAATGACAGGTGTACAGGAAATACGTTGATGTCACATGACCTAATTGACATGTGGTAAATGTTGTGAAACGTTGGTAGTCTGATTAGGTTGAGGCAATATAACAACTTGGTTAGGTTTAGGAAAAGATTCTGGTTTGGGTTTAAATAATTGTTTTATAATTACGTATGTAATTAATAATTATGTAAGTCATCTACAAAACATTATTTACCTCAAACCTTGGTCTCCTGCATGAAAGTCCTTAGTTTACCTGTCACATCCGTTCATCTTTCTGGTCACCTTTCTGTCTTGATACTCCGTCACTTGACTTTTTATGCAACTCGATGTCACGGCCTGACAAAAAAAGGTACATATGCAATAAGCTATATAATAACAAGCTGTGCAATCTCTATGTCTGCAACATGTAAATGCTCCGTACTTGTATAGCATCTTTCTAGTCTTTTCCAGTCAAAGCGCTTTTACACTACATCTGCATTCACACACACATTCACTTCTGTCAAACAGAAACTAACATTCACACACATTCATACACACGCAATTCAGGGTTTAGTGTCTTGCCCACAGTGTGCCCACACTTCGACATGCAGCCTGGGGGATTGAACTGCTGACCTTCCGATGAACGGCCAACCCGCTCTACCTCCTAAGCCACAGCCGCATGGGTGAGCAGCACTATAAATGGAAAGCTTACTGTATTATCCTTTACTAAAGGCTGAGGCAATTAATAGATGGACAAATGAATTAAATAAATTCCAGTTGGGATTGTTAACCAGTTCCCTCTGCCAGGTTAGGCCAAATTATTTCAGTTTAAATTGCAGATGTTCAAATGTGGAACAAAGTCAGCGTAGCTCATACAGAAATAAAAATGACCACTTAAAAAACAAGACAGAATAAAATTAATATTTATTTATTATTCCCTTCTATTTTGAAACCCAGAATTTAAAAACAGAAAGAGGTCTATTTCTCAGCAGATTTGATCAAGACTAGTAATGAGTTATTAGGTTACTCAGAGGCTGCAGTTTCACAAAGCAGCCTTACATCAGGGAATAACGATGCATGTAATTATAGGCGAGCTGCCTGCTGTGTCTCCTCATTGATTGAGCTGTGCTTAGATTCGCTCAAGATGTCACTCTTTCCTCCTTTTACACTGTGGAGAGTGGAGACTGTCAGGTGACGGGTTATGGAAGACAGCTGCCTCTCTTCTCTTATCCACAAAACCTTTCAGTTTCAAGAGAGACTGCAGAGGTATTTTTTAGCATATCTCTCGCTCACATTTTCTAACTAATAAGGCTTTTTATGTGTCGGGAGGATAAAGATGCATGTGAACCTGCAAACAGATGAAAAAATAATAATTGGGTACCATTTTGAACTTTATTTTCGGTTTGCAACAGAATTGTCCATATAAAAACAAAATCTGGTTTTAATACCTTTATTATTTAAGTGGACATTATGCAGACATTGTGCCTATTCTGAAGTAAATGTTACTCAAATTATCACAATCCTACACGTCCAGACTTGGAGAGAGACTGTATTCCAGTACAGAGATACTGGTTGTTTTGTGGAGCCCTAGGCAACATATAATGAAGCTGTTATATAATGAAGATGTCCTACTGCAGTGTGACATATGACAGGCCGCAAGACACATACACCAGGATAAATGTTTGCAAGCTGGGCCCCCCAGCATGTTAATATGGCCCTGTATGCTTTTACTAGTGCTACTACTTTACTAATGCCTGCCTCTATTCTTGGCATTACCATTTCTATGGCCTCTACTGCCTCAACTATTAGGCTAATGCCGGTTTTGGTAATTAATGGAACGTTGCCTTAGTGCAGTCAGAGAACTGTAATCTCACTTGCATCAGGTCCAAGCAAACACTGGGACGTTAAATGTGTTTGAACGTCCAATCAAAAGGTCCCGTCATTGTTTAAAAATAGTGCTGTATTTGTTCCTGTATGCAGTGTTGTTTTTTGACAGACATTCTTCAGCGAGCAGAGTCAAACTCCTTCCTCTACCACAACATCTAAAAGTACTATCGCTAGTATAGTTACTGGTTCATTTTCAATTAACATGTTGTTTTCACTAATTTAGCGATTTAGGCATCACAATTTTCCAAAGCCTGATTACTTGAAACATGTTCACATTGCTTGTTTTGTCCCCACCAACGGTCTAACACAAAAAGATTTTTAGCTTAATATCACTAAAGAGATACTCGGCAAATATTCACATTTTATAAGCTGCTTTAAAAATAAATAACTGATTATCAAAATAACTGCTGTTTAATTTGTCCAAATTTGTCAAAATCAGGGCGTCGCTCGTCACATCACCTGTGAGGGATCGAAGAGATTAGTTTATTAAGTCAAATTCATCAGTGAAGATGCTGCAGCACAAGAGCCTGGCATGCAGGCACACCAGTTGTACACACATGTGGGAAAGCTCAAAACACAAGGCATTGCTGTTCCTTCATTCTGTGATGCTCAGAAGAAAAACTTCCTCTCATAAAGTGTATTTGAATAAATTAATCCAATTAAACCTCTAATGCCACATAGTAATCATAACCCACTGGAAGACTGAAAGGATGAAAACAGACAAAGTTACTTGTCTTAACATGACCTACAGGATGCAAGGCCTAAATAACAATAAAAGCTGTTATTGTATCCCTGATTTTAATTTCTAAGCCAGCAGAGAGTTTGCTGTTCACATTGAAAATGATCTGCTCTTTAAAATGAACATTGTTTTCAGTCCTTTCTCAGCACCCAAAATCACTTTCCTGATTGGTTGCTGTTGTTAAACTAAAATCACTTAATCAGGATGCATTTGTCCTCTTTTGTTTGTTTTATCAAGCCAGCCCGTGACTACAGCAGTGGATATTTCACTGAAGCCGAACACTCCTGGTGTTTGATCTCTAAAGCAAATAAATAAGACCTTTGGAGTGTAATTGAAAAGTAATGTTTTTTTCCAGATAGTGATGAGGAAAGAGCAGACATTACTTTTTTTGAAAGGAATCTCAGGTCTTCTGTTTGGCTACATGTTTTTGGAATAACGACCCCCGACGCTGACGAGCGGTTGTGCGTTTTGGAGAGGGCAGGGACGCCGCAGACGCAGCAGCAGCGCAGTCTGTTTGGAGCCACCGGTTGAGATCATTCAGCACTGACTGTCTGAGCGGATGGTGTGATACAAATCGACAACCTCCGCCTCCCCGAATTCGTCCTAAACAAACAATGGACATCCTCCTCGCCCCCCTACACAGCCACAAAAGCGTCGGATGAGGGAAATCGGAGATGCTGCGCACCACGGCCAAAATCCTGGAGCTGTTTTGAACAGGACTGTGGGTGTGTGCGCTTCGGGCTCGCCGTTACCTCCGGACTGCACTCGCCAACTTCCCCCGCTTTCCATCAAGTCATGTCTGTTACAGAGCGATGGGCAAGTTTGACGACAACGAGAGGATAATCCTCAACGTCGGGGGCACCAGGCACGAAACCTACAAAACCACCCTGAAGACCCTGCCGGGGACGCGTCTGGCCCTGCTCGCCTCCGACTCGGACATCGACTCCGTGCTGGATCAGCTGCAACAAGTCCCCGGCTTCATCGAGTACAACGCGCGGACAAACGAGTACTTCTTCGACCGCCATCCGGGCGTCTTCGCCTACGTGCTCAACTACTACCGCACCGGGAAACTCCACTGCCCGGCGGATGTGTGCGGACCGCTGTTTGAGGAGGAGCTCTCCTTCTGGGGCATCGATGAGACGGATGTGGAGCCCTGCTGCTGGATGACATACCGGCAGCACCGGGACGCGGAGGAGGCTCTGGATGTGTTCGAGCTCAACGTGGACAACGGGGACGAGGACGACGAGATAGGGAAGAGGCTCGGCATTGAGGACGTGGCTGCCGACGGTAATGTCAGCCTCTGGAAGAAGTGGCAGCCGGTGATCTGGAATCTATTCGAGGATCCCTACTCCTCCAGGGCGGCGAGGGTAAGGGCGCACCGCTGCGTCTGGGGCTCTCAAACTACACACAATAACAGCCTCTTTACACCTCACTCCCCACTTTTTTTCATTCACAGAAACACACTCTAGGCTATAGCGTGCCCATTTAAACCACCTTTAAACCCCAAATCTCACAGAAAGAGTAAAGAAAGTAAGTTCCAAGTTGGCATAAAGTCTCACAAACTTGCACCCTAAAACATCTGATGTCTTGCGGCGGCTTGAGGTCATTTATTTCCAACCTTTAATTTTGTTTGAATAGCATAAATATATTTTTTTCTCTACTGAATCTGATTAATTTCCGGACAGTGACACAGCCTGATTTGGGAACCGGTGCAATTATCTTTTCAACAGGAGCATATTTTTCCATTTGGCACAAGCAAACAAGGTGTTAACACTGTCAGGGTGGATATTCATAGCAGCAGCGTGTTTTAGGTGTGTAGGCCCGTGCCAAACAGTACATTTGATGCACTCTGATGCTGTTTATTTTAGCCATCCTATATCTGTAACGCTGTTGTTCCTGTTGCAGGGGATTTTGTTTATTGGGTTACAGAAATGTTATTTCAACACTCACCCATTTAGATCTAATTCAGTGCTCCTTTCAGCTCCAGACTGCATCCCACACATGACAAACACAAATGGAACGTGCTGGACTTTTATCATTCCCAAAATGAATGCAGTGCCACATGCTGGGAACAGGAGAGATGCAAACATAAAGGCAACATGTGGCATCTTTGTCCTTCCTTTATGTTCATCTTTACACTCAGGCACAGGAGGGAAGTGTGCGACAGTTAACATGTTTGAATTTTAAAGGGATGGAGTGCAGATGAACAGCATGAGGTTTTACATCCAAGTGAGTAAAACTAATGTGTATTTTCTGTCTTTTTGAATCTATTATCACAGGGGGGGTTACTGTTAGAAAAGAATACCAACAAACATGAGTTATTCTCAGATAAATCAGATGTTTTTTTTTTCCATAAATAAAAATCAGAGCGTTGAATGGATTTTATGTTTTTAAAGATTTTTTTAAAAACTTGTATTTATTTTAGTAAAGGACAGGGGCTCTGCTAAGCTTGCCTTAGGCTGCTGGTGAATTCTGGGTAATGGACAGCAAATCCTTCCCTCACTGGCAGGCTGAAGTGTTACAGGAGTGAATGACTGCCGGCTGTGATGTCACGTTGTGTGAATGGACATTAATGCAAAACGGCCACACAAATGCCTTCATGATGTCACAGGCAGCGTGTCATCATGATGCAAACACACAACTGTTCAAGTGCTTACTTAAAAAACTTACTTAGCCTACTTAAGTACAGTTCTGAGGTACTTGCACTATACTTAGTATTTCAGTTTTCTTCTACTGTAGAAGGAAATATTGTACTTTTTAGTCTGCTAAATTTATTTTCTACTTTTAGTTACTTATTACTTTGCAGATTCAGATTAATAATACAAAATATAATCAACAAAATACATTATGATGTATTATTATAGGTTAGGATCACCCTTTATTGATCCCTTGGGGAAATTCACAAAGCTACCCTAATTGTGAGAAGCCATTACCAGACGCTGCACTCAAGTCATTGAAATTATGAATTCATCAATAATTAGAATTCAATTATATAAAATTATTCTGAAATGGGTCATTCTGCATAATAAATCCTTTTACTTTCGGACACAAAGTAGGCTACGTTATGTTTGTACTTTTACTTTAAAGATCTGCATACTAACACCACTGCTGCTGGATCATCACTGATTGGCATGTGGCCAGAGGTGACATTGCCTGCAAGTTTCAACCCCTAGAGAGCAGTGCTGAAGCAGCTTTCTGCTATACAATATATGGCATTTAATGTAGTTTCAAAGCTATTCCTTTAAGCCATAATAGGACACTAAAACTCACGACTAAAGCCAAATTTGTCACACCAACAATGACACTGAGGCAAAAAAAACACTAGTAGAAGGCTCCAGGAAAGAAAAGCAGAGTATGGCAAACAGAGCTGAGCCTGGCTTTACTGTAGCCACGGCACAATGCAACGTGATTCATCAACACACTGTGCTAAATATGTGCACATACCAGTTAGTGTGTCACTTAGCATTGTGCTAAAACACTGTTTAGGAGAAAACGATTCCTGCTGTGATGCTCTTTTCCAAACGAGTCCAGTCCTAATGTCTGACCACCTGTGTCATGTAGCAACTTCCACCAACGCATGCCTTTTGGGTAGTTTAGCTAAAATGCTCCTAACAGTCTGAAAGCATTCTAAATCAGATAGATGCCTGGAAAAGTTTTCATTGTAGGCTTTTAATCTGACTTATAACCCCCAAAGCTTTTGAGTAAAATAATCTTATGAGCTAACGTCTGAATTCTTGCTGACATTAGTCATTATACTAGTCTAACTTTTAGTTAATGGTAGGCTTCCCTTCAGCATTTCCTTTGGAAGGATCCAGCCTCTAACTACTTGAAATTACATGGGTTGTTAAACTGTATGCAGCCTTGGTTTAAATGTTATGTCAGAGGCTATTTAGCTGGCAAAACAATTGTGGGAAAGAATTGTGAAGCTCTGACAATCAAATGGTCATGTTTGGCCAGATAACATCAGTACAGTTCTAGTTCTTTATTTGTCTCCCCATTAGCTGCGACCATGAAATACAATTCCATGTAGTTAACATAATCTATGTCTATCCTGCTAAAGTGATGTGCACAGCGGTACACAATAAGGAAGGTTGCCTTCATGCAATTATTCTTTAATTGTTTACTCAATTTACCAATTCCGTCTCCCATCTAGATTTTTTCATGAAAGGGCTGGAGGAGAGAGAGAGAGTGTGTGTGTGTGTTGTGGGCTGTTATTGACCCGTATCATCCGCTCACAATCCACCAGAAAACTTTCAGCAAGGACAGAGATTTGTCTTTGTATGTGAAAGGAAAGCTGACAGAGGATGTGTACTTTATAATTACAAGATACTTTCAGTGTTTAATAGACGGATCATTCCCAGAGATAAATTTGAGGTAACATTAACATTACATTACAGCTAGCTTTCTAGCCACAGCTGAAAAACTGTAGATGAGTACAAAATTCTGTCGATCTGCTGTTCCTTGTTCCTGTACAAATGTCATTGGTAATTTCATTAATGATTAGCCTGCTGACGGAGGAACTAGCAGGGATGTATCAAAGGTAAACATTGAGCTAGTTTCAGAGATGCTTCACTGACAGAGGGGAGTTGATCGAGCTGAATGCTTGTGTTTACAACACACAAACTGTACATCCGTCTATCAGCACTAACATACACCCGGTACGCGCACACAGAAGTTATGCCACATTTCCCCACGCCACCAGTCCCACACAGAAGCATCTGTTTGAAGATGAAGCCGTGCCTTCAGTCCTCTGTTGCCTGCATTGCCCTGATGTTGCCCGCGATGATGCGCCACCTGCAGCCATGTTACGCCTCAGTTTGGTGTCACGGCGGCAGCACGCAGAGAGCTGCTGCTTCACTGTTATTAAAGGCCAGCTGGCTTTTGATTCATTTTGAATACAACACCCCACACACAGAGAAAGGCTCTGCATATGTTTGCGAAAGAAAGACAGGTGATGTGTAGCGTGTGCGCGTGTGTGTCTATGTCTAAATGATGACCCTGGGGGCACTAATCCTCCTTCTGACAAGGCGCTATAAGAGAGTAATGTGTAATTATCCGCCATGGAAATGAAGGGTGTGATTTTAGCCTGGTGGAAAACTCAGTCCACTAACACAGTTCACCTCTGAGCCTGACACCACAGAGGTGATGATAGTATTAACTGTGTTTTTAAACATCAGAAATGACATTAAACTTAGTGGTGGGGTGGTGGTGAATAAAAAGATGGAGGCCAGTCATTGCAGAAAGGCTCTGAATCATTATACCATATTTACTGTGACGTGCTAAAGACATTGTAAGGGTTTATGTTAGCCTAAAATAAGTTAGGCCAACTCAAGTCAAAAGTCATGTTAATTGAGAAATGGTTTATTTCACTAAATAATTTGTTGCAGTTCATATTTAAAATGCTTAATGTAAGAAAAGTACAGAGAATGTAATATATTAATGAAGTATTTTTTTCTATTCTACTGTATATTATTGTAATGCCTTATGTAAACTGAGCCATTGGTCACTGTAAGCATGCCTTAATGTCCTCACGGAATAAAAATGGGAGAGGGTGTTGAGCCCCCAGAGCAAACAGAGCAGACACTTTCAGAGCTTCTAATGCCAGCTAATGGTGCATGTAGTGAAAGCATATTGCAAAATAATTTAAGCAATAAATAGCTCCTAATCTTCTCTTCTGTTAAACACAGGCACCAGTATGAAGGGAGGGAGGGCAAGCAAAAATGCCCTCTTTGCAACAGGAGCGACAGGGTTCATGGAGAAGGTTTTGTGGTCTTAATAAAAGTTCCATCTGTCCCTTTAACCAACTCGTCCACGAGTGCTCATGTGCCAGCAGTCAGCGGTAGCAGGCGTGTTTCTCTGGGCTCCCCACGCTGTTTCTATTGTTGTAGCCATCATGTTCTCCTTCACTCTCAATGCTGCCTCTTTAATCTGCATGCAGTGTATTTTAACAGCGGCTGTTTTCACTTGTCTGCGTGAGACAGAAAGAGGGAGAGATGGTGGTGGATTTTCCTGTATGTTTATGATTGTGTTTCTGAAAAGGAAAAGAGTGAGACTATACGGCTGCCTTCTATGTGTGTGTAGGTGTGTGTGTTCTCCTATGTGTTAACCTGTTTGTTTGTCCCTCTCATGTCTCTGTAGTTGGCCATTTCTGGATTGGGATGGTAACAAAAAAAAAGGAAGAAATAACACTCACCACCTTTTTCATTTCCCATGTCTGCGCTTTAAGGCAGAGGTTTAACTGATGCCTGACTTTACAGCCCCCCTCTACACCCACACCCACACCCACAAACACATGCACACTTCACCCTCAATGCACCCCCCCCCCCATCCTTCCATGATCCCGTCTGAGACTGCCGCTTGCTTTCTTCCACTTAAGAGGTTAAAAACCCAAACCGTCTGGGTGCCGCCCGCCGCCCGCCTGAAGATACCAAAGCCAGGCTGCACGTTCAGCCTGCCTGTTGTCATGGCAACATCATTGCTCATCGCCACGGCCTGTTTTCATTCAGATCCGTCCGGTCTTTGAAACTGATTGATTTCAGAAACCTGCTCGACCATGAACCCTTATTGCTCAGTAACCCCTTGCGTGCTAGCTTGTTACTTTTGAGGCAGTGATGCAGGGGGGGGGGGGCGGTTTGGAGCATCACAAACACAACCGAACCATGCGTGCATGTCTCTTTAACTGCTTACGTGACACGTTGTGGTGTGCCTTAGCATCTTTACTTTTTGTTCCTGTCTAACTGGAGCTACAGGTGCGCGAGGGCCTGCCTGCCTCATCAGAAAATCCCGTTGAATCATATTGTGCAGACTGTGAGGTTGTAGGAGGCCAGGAAATGTGGCTGATCTGCCTCAAACAGACGGCAAGGCCTCGCTGAGTAAATAGAGTCTGACGTGTATACAGCAGCAGACCTGACGCTGGGTAGGAGAGCAGGGCAAATGGCTGCCCGAGCGTGGGCGGTGACGGCACGCCGCTGGGCATGTTTGTAACCGCTGCCAGTCACATTAATTTGCCCCGCCAATCATCATCCAGTGCCGCTTTGGTTGACTATAATAGCTCAGTGTACTGGAGCAGTGTGGAGGTCTGCAGCTATGGTAATTAGGTTAGTATGAGGAAGACTTTCACAATAGCTTTGGTTCTGTTAAAGGTGTAGTGTGAGATGTCTGCTTCTTTTTTTAACATTCGGTGGCGTATTTGTTGCTAAGCGCTCATCCCTGTGGCGTTCATGCACTGCAGTGTGTTTTTATCACGTCACAGTCGGCCAATGTGGTGGCTGTGACGTGTTCTTCACTGGTAGTGCACTTTGGTCTGTTTCTTACTGACAGGTAAAAAATGTTCATGTAACATGTATTAAGGGGCGTTTAGAACGGGTGCTCTTGGCAGTTGCTCCTATTAAACTTAGAATATATAGCAATGAAAAGAACCATTGCTCACTTCAATACATTGCGGCGTTTTGATGTTACAGCCTTATTTGGTCTGGTATGACCTGTGGTTTATGGTGGGTAATTTTCGCTACTGCTTAAACTTTAGGTAATGCTGAGAAGTTCACTAACTTTATGACTCTTCTCTACTTGTGCTATTATTACACTACACTTTAGAATGGCACAGATAAATATTTCAAAGGTTTGATGACAAAAGGGAAGCAAGAAGTCATTGTAGCTTACCAGAAGACATGTTTGTTGTTTCCTGCTTGTGGTCCCATTCTATTAGATCTCAATTAGTCTGACTCAGTTTGGGAAAATAAAGGGACATTGTGCCATTATTCCAAACACTGACCCTTGTGGTCACTTAGAGAATACAGTACAGTACAAACTAATAGCAACTTAAGGATAATTCAAGTTTATTACAACATAGATATTGCTGAGATCTGGGAATGCTGTGGTACTGGGAAAGAAAAACCCAGACGGTACAAAGACCATAATGAGATGATCGGGTAGGTTGTGAACAAGCCCCTAGGTAAGTCTAACATATTTGGCTAAACTTATGATAAAAACGACTTCTTGATTTAACTTTGACCTTCAGTACTTTCCATAGTTGTGTGAGCACTTGGTTTTGCATTAAGGGTTGTTAATGACATTTTGGGCTCTCTGACTTTGGTTTTACCTTAAGAAAGCTTTAGCTAGTGTACAAGCTGTCTGATCGTGTTTCCACATCAGACGTTGATGTCGCCGTGTTTTGGCAACACATTCTTATTCGCCAACTTGTCATAGATGGACGCTTGGTAATGGTGCATTATTTTACCGACCCAAGGTAGACTTTCAAAAAAAAAGGTTTACCATTGTGAAACGTGACAATTTGATTGGGTTTAAGCACCATAAATATTTGTTTAGGCTAAGGAAAACATCATGGTTTGGATTCATTCTGTGTTACTTAACGTAATTTAACTTCCGTAACTTACGCAAGGTAAGTAAAGCTACTTCTCTTACTTTTGTGTCCTACGTAACTTCACTAAAAGCAATTACTGGTTACTTTTGGTTTTACACGGGAAATGAACACTCCTGGGCGAATGTCCGTTTTCTAGCGCACCTATTCACCCCAACCACCTCCTTACTCTGACTTTCTGTAACTTATATCCTCCACCTGCTTTTAGTGCTCATAAGTGACGCTAAGGGGCTTCCCAATGTGTCACAAACTGACGCCTAGAACATGTGTCCATATGTAACAACTTGACAATGAGAATGGATTGGTTATGGAATATGGAGTTGTCATAACAGGAATTATCCTTTAAGTGAAAAATGATCCTCAGATATAGTGGTTGCTGCTTGATTTAGCCTTTAGCATTGAAGAAATTGCAGTTCGTGCTAACTGAACAAGATATAATGTAGTGTCATCACTGTTGTACTTCATCAATTTGTGAAAATAGACTAGCAAAGCCGCTATTTATTCATATGATGATGTAGTGAGCGTCCACCACCAACACAAATGATAAAGTGCGGGTATGTGTCTTTGTGGGCCCGCAAGAGAAAGAGAGAGAAGCCTGTTGGATAGTTAATGAAGGAGACTTGTTCGGTATGCATGATTGGATCCCTTGCTTCACAGTTGTTTGCTATATACGTCATCCCATCAGGCCTTGCTCTCACTATCTGTATGTCGGTCTCACCCTTTCTCTCCCACACTCACACGCTCTCCACCGAAATGAAGAACACGCTCTCTCTCTCTCTTGCAAAGGGACTTTTAAATTATTAGGCAGCAGATTGAATTTCCAGATTTGGCATACAGATGACCTTAAGCTGGGTTTCTGTCACTGACTGTGTGTGGTGTTTTTGAATCTTTGTAATTATATTTGTAATTGCAGAATATTCATGATTAGAAATCTTTTTGAAGACTAGCATTCCTTAAAGGTGACGGTTTTGGATTTTAAATCTCAAAATATTTGGTATTGATGTCCATGCCGTGTCTTTTTGTTATAAATACACAAATCACTGTTTTCTTTAGTTTAATGATATAAAAAGCAGTGAGGCTGGAGGGATGACATCCCATTACTTTTAAGGATAAAAGAGTGTGGGTAACTATCGCTATGGAGATCTCTGCGTCCTTGATGGAATAGCTATCAAAAGGCAGAAAAAAAGCTGGTCTCTTCTGTCAGAAAGCTCAGTTATGCAAATGTGTGACGACTTTGGACACCAGACGGCATGATATGCATTTTCCTATGAATGAAGAATTTTGAAGCATGAATGCATGTAGACTTTCCATGACAGCAGCAATCCTTTGTCTCATTACATGTTTCTACAGGTGTTAATTGAACAGAGCATCTGATATGAGTGGTGCATTTGTTCCCACCCACCTTCTTCCTACAGTATCCAGGCAGGGTTTCTACAGGTGCACGCCTGAAGAAAGAAAAAAAACAGCACAAGATTTAGTCATCAGATCGAAGTTTTAAAAGGTTGTGTATAGGGCTGCACGATATTGGAAATAAAAACTGACATTGCAATATTTTTCTTTTCTGAGTGCAAACTATCCTTTCTTCAGCATTAATGCCGTAAACATATTTTAACTAAATGATAAAAACAAATTAAAGAGAAGTCCTTTACAAAAGTTTCTTTTCTTTTTGCAACCAAATCCACAGTTTTGGTGGTTTTCAAGTTTGTTTTCCTTTTGTATAAATCAGCAAAAAAGTTGAGGTGGTTGAGCTGAATTGACTTGCTGGACATTGCATCCTTCTGCGATGTGACTATTGCGCAAGGGCACTTTACGATGGCAATGCTAAAACGATATATTGTGCAGCCCTAGTTGCGATGTAGTGGAAATTTGTGAAAAGAGGGGTTGCTTCAAAATGGAAGACATGTTGGTGGTTTTCACAAAATGCATATGACTCAATGCCAAATTGCCGGCACTTCTCACAAATGTGTGAGGAGTGCTGGCAAAACTGGAACGAATCAAAGAGAAGCAGACAGGTCTTGTTCTTTTGCCCATCTCAGCAGGAAGACCCCTGGCCAGAAATGGGATTACGCAATGGATGTATACCTTTCAGAGTCTGAAGTACATTTAAGAAAGCGCTGAGCAAAAATTATGTAGCATGCGTTTATGGATGTGATGGCATGCAGGCTTATGGTGTGCTCCACTCGTCGTCTTTGCACTGCCCGTCGACCGCCAGGAGGGGCCCTGATGTGGGTCCTTAGCTCTGTACGTTATAACAGATGTGTCATTTGTTTGGGCTCAGTGCTGAATAATTAATGCTCACCAATCACCAGTCACTCTAAAAGATTGAGCACTTTTCTTGGACAATGGATTTACTGAAAGTTCTTTTGTCTACTACCATTTGCACAACCCCGACACTCGCGCATTAAAAGCTAATTAATAAATCAGAATTTCAGGCTGATTTGTGTTTCTTGACTCCGTGTCCCAGTTGGCTGACTGAGGCTGAGTCTCTGTCTTACAGAGTGAATTCTGTAAGAGCAGGTTATGTTTGTTGTGTGTCCCATTATTTCCCTTCAATCTCTGAAATAGCTTTGACGTCAGATTTTTTTCAGTGTTTAATGTGTTTCAGAATACAATGTTGTGGAGCATTTGCTGGTGAATACATATCTAAACAACTGAAAGCTATTTTAACAGCCATATCACACATTCTCCATTAGCACATTGAGTTTGCTCAGAAATCACTTGTTACAGAACCCTGGATGTACACTGAAGAAAATTATAAACGCATCACTTTTGTTTTTGCCCCCATTCATGAACTCAAAAATCTAAGACTTTCTCTATATACACAAAAGGCCTAATCTCAAATATTGTTCACACAATCTGTCAAAATCTGTGTTAGTGAGCACTTCTCCTTTGTCGAGATAATCCATCCACCTCACAGGTGTGGCATATCAAGATGCCGATCAGACAGCATCGGTATTGCACAGGTGGGGCTTATACTGGCCACAATAAAAGGCCTTAGACTGGCCACAATAAAAGGCCTTAGGCTGGCCACAAGAAAAGTCTACTCCAAAATGTGCAGTTTCACTGTAGCTTTTTATGCTTTTTTTGCAAGTTGATTTTGACTTGAGATTGTTTTGTCACCTGCTTTTCCAAGGTCAAGAATGAAATGGAAAACACCTAAACAAGGTCCTGGCTACATTTCACCAGGTCTGCATATTGAACCAGAATTGAACTTTTTTGGCACCAACAGATTAGTGTACAAAGCACAGTATGGATGACTGTGAAATGAATTGGTATCAAATGTCTGGTAAGATCTTTTATTTTCGGAATATCCACATAGTCAGACTATTGCCAATATTAGACTACTTTATTTGGACAAAGTCCTTGTGTGCATGCCAAAGTGTAACATAACATTTGAGAACTTTGCCTTTTTTTTTGTTCAACTTGCCAATTGGGGTAGTGCAACATTTTATGACCTTATAAAGTTGATATACCTATTTACACATCCAGCAGGCACAGAGCAGACACATCAGAATTGATTTTGAGTTGTGTTTTTGGCCACATGACACAGAACTTGGTGGTTGGGTTGTATTATGTTACATCAAGGTATATCACAGTTTTCGCCCGAAAGTGATATGCTGTTAGATTAAAAAATATAAACGTGTCTGTCTACCTCCTCTGTGTACATTTTGGTATCACGTCAGTGCAAGCTCCACAGGCTTTAAACATTAAATGTTTCCATTTAAGGCAGTAAGTATTAAAGAAAGACTTTCCCACTGCTTAGACTAACCCACTATCATTTGGTAGAAGCGCACCCACAGAGCCTTCCAGACTTCACAAGCAAAGGGTCAGGCCACATTTTCAGAGAGGTGTTTACTGTATACTCAACACCATCTTATTTAACTGCCAACAGTCACATGGCAGGCGCTTGGGTGACAGCAGACAACTCAGCCATCTTCAGCTACACTGTAGACACACATGAGGGTGAGGCTGCAAACTGAAAATGTCACACCACCTCGGAGACGACAGGGGTCTAAAGTGCACTGAAAGAGATATTATCTGGTAATAATGGTGAATAGTTGCAGGCTGACCCTCTTTGACAGCTTTGGTTGTGAATGAAGCTGTAAAATGTGTTGATTTTTCTGTCCCCACGAAGCGAGGCATGGTAATGAACTGAATGTCTGCGTTTTCTTGGTCACTTTGTCTGATGCTAATTGCGCACCTGGTTAATCTGCTGGATCAACCCCTGGCTTTCAGCTCTGTCCTCTGATCATTTACAGTGGTTCAAAGACAGAGGCTGTAATGAGGATGCACTGTTTAATGCAGCCGCATCTGAGCAGGGCTCAATTACAGCACATGTGGTGCCAAATCAACTCACTCAGAAAAAGAGGCAGACAGACAGGGACCAAAAGTAAAAAGATAACAACAACTTTAGGTTACAAAATAAATTGCAATTAATGTTAACGTATACACAAGTGGTACAACATCAGCAACATAACAAGCCAACAATTAGTTTCTATAGAGGCACTTTTCAGCCTGTGCTTACTGGTCATCAACTATAAATACACAATTGCCTTTCTCAGTATAGAATATAAATACTAGAAATAACCAGAAAATAGGCCAAAACCCTGACAATTAACCAAAAATGGCTAACAATAAATAAAAAGTCTATGGACACCACCAATGGTTCTACAGGCATTTTTAAAGGTTCAGTGTGTAATATTTCTGAAGATCTATTGACTGAAATGCAATATAAGATCCATAACCTATGTTTTCAGTTGTGTTTAAAGACCTTACATGATAAACCATTATGTTTTTATTATCTTAGAATAAGCCATTTTTATCTCCATAACCGCAGGTCCCCCCTGTCATGGACTATGTCATGTTGCGTCGTCATGTTTCTACAGTAGCTGAAAACAGACAAAGACGTAGTAATAAGATACTGAGGGGGTCAGCAAATAACTTTTGCAGCGGAGAAATATTTTCAGCCATTAGATGGTACCATACCATATAACACATAATTTGGCTTCCACTGACATGGTGTGTGGTTAGCTCATCTGGTAAAGTGCAGGACTTGCACTTTAGGTTGTGTGTAAGGGTTATGTGTTTGAATTTTTTTTTCTCTCTTCAATAAATGGATTCTCCAGCGACGGTTTTCCAGGCTCACATTACAACATATGCTGCAGTGTTTTTGTTTTGGTGTTTAATCCTCATCCATCAACCTACGGACACCTTTTCATTTCCCCAGTGTCTCCAGGCAGAGGACATTGAGAGGAATCCCATTTTCTGCTATTTTTTTCAGAGGTGTGTCAAGCAGGCTACAGACTCTTTTAATGCTGTCAGAAGTAAAAGCTCAGTTCAACTCCAAATAAAGAATTACAGTAAACAAACTTCTCGGGCTTTTATTTTGCAGGCAAAAAGAGGAAGTGATTATGTGAGTAACTGTTGCTGTCATGACTGAGATCTATTTCAGCACCGCTATCAAAGTATATATTTATTTATATTATATCTAAATAGATATTATTGTTGGCAGGCAGTTTTGGTGAGGGTCTATAATCACAGAGAGAATTAACATGTTTCCCTTGTCAATGTTTTTTAAAACTTAATTTAATGTGTGTTTTATAATGGACTGTGGTGCAGACACAGTGACAGTGTTTTACACTCTTGGCTTTTATTTTCTATGTTATCTGTCAGTGGCTAAGTCACAGTAACATATGGCTTTACTGAATAATTATGTAAATATATTTTCTTAATAAATATACCTAAAGATTTTTTGACTGGCCACTCTCTGTTGTCTCAGAAGACGACACTTGTTATGCTGTGTCAGCCTGTCCTACGCTCTTTGAAAGGTTAGGGGGCAGTGGTAGACTGGACAGATGGTGGCAATTCACAACCCTCACCACTAGATGCCACTAAAACTTACTTATAACATTATAGCCTGACAAGGCAGACAACACAGAGATGTAACAATATAAGGTCCACAGCCACTGCAGCCACAAACACACATTCTAAAGCAACGGACAGACTGCACAGTACTCAGCTGTCTGAACGTCATTCTGTGAGCCTTGTGCACCATGAAGTCCTCCACAGTCTGCTCTAGGTTCAACTTCTCTGCTTTTCACTTTCAAAGTATAAGTCCAGTCAGCCTCTCTGTTCCACTGTTACCACTGTTGTTTAACACTTAGAGGTGAATGAGCACTCTCCAGTAACAACGGTCAAAAACAGCAAAAAGGCCTCACACACAGCACTGAAGGAAAATATATTCATGATAATATAATATAATACAGTGAATGTAAGAATCACCTGCTGGAGGATCAACACTAGGCATTTTAGCATTTAGCCAGATCCAGCTGCACCTGTTGGTCAATTGTGCTCGTCGGGTGGTGCAATAAATCAGTGGTTAATTAATTAATAAAGCAAGGTGGAATGATGATAACCATAACCCATAATGACATCATTCTTCACAATGAATAGTATCTTTTTCAGTGTCAGCTGAGTGCAGAGTTCCACCTCTCTGGAGCTCTGTTTTATCTGTACTGCAGCTGCTGATCTGAACTTGAAATTTAGGGAGGTACAATACTTTAAGAGTACTTAAATATAAGTAAAATGACTTTAAAATGACTTTTAAAAAATACTCCAAAGAAGTACACAAAAAACAACCTTATTACAGTAATGGGAGTAAATGTAACTTATCACTTCCAGCCTTGATCATGTCATACTGCTAACCATTTCCTATTTTTTAAAGGATACTGCAAGCCAGGTTTTATATTTTTGTTATTGTTAAAAGAAGTTTTAATGAAAATTCCAAAACCAACAATGAATATATCCTGAAAAAATATCGTGCATATCCAAAGACTGGTGTACCTTATTCCTCAGTGCCATTGAGTAACGTTGTAGTCCAAAAACTACTGTTGTAGTCAAGATTGCCCACACCGAGACCAGGTCAAGACCAAGACCAGAGTTTATTGAGACCGAGACAAGACCAAGACTTTAAAGGGCTAAGAGCAAGTCGAGACCAAGACCGAGGGAGGGTAAGGCCGAGTCAAGACCAAGACCAGTTACCCACATTACATGACACACAATAAAATGGGGAATGAGATCATAGGTACTGCTCAAACTGCTCTGAAAGACCCGCATTGCCACCAAAACACCCACATACAAAAACGTAGAGCTGAAATCAACTTAAGCATCTTTATTCAACACTCCTTTTTCACGCTTACCATCGCTGGGAGGGGGGACAGTTGTTAACATGAACAACACATTTTTAATTAGGGTTACTGGTTCCATTTGAACCAGTACATTTTACATTCAGTCAAAATTAGGATGTTAACAAATAAATCAGACGATGCAAAAGCAATTTATTGATATTCCCGAAGTCGTGGTCTTGACTGGTCTTGAAATAAAATCCCGAGTCCTCAATGTCCGAGACCGAGACAAGACAGAGTACAAGACAGAGTATGTATCGTAACTTATGCATCCTACGTAACTTAATTAAAAACAACAATCAATGTCTTATTATTTAATTTTTGTCACACAAGAACCGAACGCCAGTTTCCTGTGTCAGGATCCAATTTACTATCCACCCCACCACCACCTTAGTGTCTGACTTTCACGATTATTTATATCCCACACACAGTGTTTCACCTGTGACAGTAGGCGGAAAATGGCAGTCTAATGTCAACTATGCAGTCTAAACGGCGTGAAATGATACGCGAAAAAAATGCGTTGGAATACCACACCAAATGACTTAAGAAATCAGCGTGTCATTCATTTTGATGATACCAGGCTGATTAATTTGGTCCTACTCACATGTGTTTTCATCACTGATTTGTCTCTCCATGTCAAAGACAGTGTGGCTCACAGATAAACAACATAAAAAAGTCAAAAGCTCTCCAGGGTACTTTGGAGACCAGACTCCAGTACTACAGCCTCTTTTCTATGGGACTGTGATTGTAAATACTGTTTTTGTAACTTCTTTCTTCTGGCTAATGATGATCACATATTGTAATGAAGGCTCTGTCAGTCCAGTCCATAACAGAAACCTCCCAGCAAGTTCTGTCTTGGAAAGAAAAGTTAACTGTACGAAGTGTCGCACAGTCAGACTTGAAGTGGAGCTTCAAAAAATGTTTTGTACCACAAGATGTAGGCTTTTGAGCTAATAGTACTGAGGATAAGGAAGGATGTGATTAAAATACACACCATTACAAAAGTGTAAAGAACAACTCTGATGTAGAGCTAAGACTTAAATCTCTGAGTCACAGTGAGGAGACTTTACTTTCAGATGTTAACAACAGTCACCTTTGCTGATGGGCCTTTAACCAACTGTGAACTTCTTTCACTCAAGCCTGCTTCACAGTTTTCCTCATGGGACTTGCAGCTTGTTTGATGTGAAGTGCAGAACATTGTTGGGTAGTCTTCATGCTCTGCTGAACAATCCTGCACTCCCTTCAAGCTCCCTTCACACAATGATGTGCAGTCAATTTTGGGATACAGTATCGAGAATTTATTTCCTAAATGCTACTGTATCTCTATGAATTCTTTGTGGAGAACTTCATCGTGCAGATGACCCCTTTGTTGAACAAGGGACTTCAGGTTAAACGTGTGCTATTGGTTGATACCTAGGTAATACAGCTATGACAAGCTACAGTAAGTTCTTAAAGACTAAATTTCATCATGCAAAATTTGTTGCACCAATCAATATTTTTATATTAACTAAGTGTCAAAGGCCTCAAGAAGCAACCCCCCCCCACACACACACACACACACACAACAAATATTTTTGTAATTGGCGAATAAAATCAATTTATCATTGATTCAGTCAATAACAAGTTGGTTTATCCACTAAAAATCCTTTGTTGCAAGTGTGTAGCCAATGAAATAACATCTATATGTATATAATAACTCTAACATGTCTCAGTGTAGAAAGTGTATCATGGCTGCATCATATATATTAAGAATCTTTATTTTTTAAATAGGCAACAATTTAGGTACAGTTTTTCATATAGTGGATATCTCATTTTAAGAACTAAATACATCAGTGAAGAATTTGAATTCTTCATGCGGGGATCAGGGCCTGCAGACGAGGACAGTGTGTGCTGAACATATTAAATAAAGAATATACCACTGATTTATTTTTAATATAAGCGTGACATGGCGCTCCCTATGAGTCTTGGGAAACCAAGCTATGGTGTGGAACCACATTACATCTTTGGATTCAGCTGGAAGTAGGAATGTTTTAATGGCAGACATTTTTTGAAAAACAATAACCTTACCCCATCCGCCCATTTAAAAGCTCTAGATGGTTATTTCAACTAAAAGTTTAAATTGTCCAAAGATGACTCATGACATGAATACAGGTGGGGAATTTTACTTCAATGCGAGGCTAAGAATCACATTTTTAAATGGTTTGGAGAAAAAACGATTCATTTCTTGTTCTGCTGAATTGGCTTTGCGGACCGACTGCAGTGAAAGCAAGCTGACCCCAACCCTGCAGCACTGGAGTCTTTGTCTGTCTGAGTCTTCCTCTATGGTTCAATGATACCGACCTGGCAGAACCAATCCTATTAGTAATTCTCTACTGGATTCAGGCTCCTGGGGACCCAGAGGAGCCCTCCGCTTTTGCAGCCCCCCTTCTCTTCAGACAGAGCAGGATATTAACGCCTGGGTGCGTTTGCTCTTCAGTAAAATCCACAAGGGGATTGCTGGTACAAAGACAGAGTCCTGTCTCTTAAGGAGGAGGTTAAAGGGCCCATGCCTGAGGAGATCTCTTTTCACACTGTATGTCCGCAACAACTCTCAAAGCTGTTTAAAGCCAACAGACAATTTAAACATTTACTTCACATTCTTTTCAACTGAACACAATTTGCCATGTGTCCAATTCTTCCTTTTTGCTTCCGCGCACATGGTATAGCCTGTAGTGCGAATCAAGCCCACAGTATCGGAAAATGTTGGTTTGATCCGTTGAACTTTATGCGGATGTTTCTGATGTAACACAGGAAGTAATCCAAAAAGCAAATTTCCTTTTCAAGTTAAACAAACTAAACTAATGATGCTGGAGGAAAGACAGAAGATGCCCCTGGTAGGTCAATATTAAAGTTAGCTTAAGTAAAAAGAACTAACCAAAAATGGAAGTCAATTGAAGTCATTCATTTCTGTAAGTACTTACTCATAATCAACAATATACATAGATTGCCATTGCCTTAGAAGATGACCTGTATGACTCTTAAAAGCTTGTGATCTATCGATCACAGTGGTTAGGGTGGTTTAATCTGCCTCAGTGTGTGAGGAGTAGTGCCGTGTGTTCAGGTATCAGGTAAGGACCCAAATGCAGTAATCCACTGAGGAAGACAGGTACAAAGTCCATCAACAGAAGATAATCCAAGGGAACAGAAAAGCCAAGCAATCTTCCAGGGCGCATGCTAATACAAACGGAACAGCAGGGCCATCAGGTTGGAGTAAACACAGGCAAACAAATAGGGCAGGAGCAGAACAGGTAAAACATGTTGGGTAATCATGCGCAACACACACAGGCATATAGATCTGCGCATTCATGGGGTGTCGGAATAATCGGAAAAATGATTTCCTGATTGGGAAAGTTCACATGCCCCCTCCCCCCCCGAAGTCTGAACACAGCTCAGAAAGTCTGACAAAAGTTTTGTACACGAGTTGTCAAGTTGTTGATGTCATACATTCAGAAACATGGTTGATGGTTAAAAACATTTGATTAATAGTGTGACATCATATTTTGCATATACATTTTATTGCCAATGTGACTAATACTATATGGTATTAGGTCATACCTGTTAATTTGCTGTACATGCAGAGTGACCTAGATGAATTAGGAAAGGTATTTATTAGCAATATTTGCAGTACAAGCAATATTGTAGGTTTTAGATAGTGTGGTGCAGTAACAACTCTGGAATAAAAATCACTTTGTAAAAGAAAGCTTCAGACTGTCTCAGCATAGGCCTACTTGGATGACAGTGACAGTCCAACACATCCTTGTAGTTGAAAACAGGAGCCCCCGGTACCGGGGGCAATGGGGCTTAACGGTTGTTCAAAAATCCCCAAAAATATTTAGTCCGCCATTTTAACTCCGAAATGTGCCGAAGTTGTTGCTTCGGGTCTAGACGGGCGCCATATTGATTATTGTGCAACAGCGGCAAGCTGCCGGCCTGCTGTCGTCTTTTTGAGAGGAAACATAACGCTTGAGAACACATCAAATGAAAGGTCTGCTCAAGCCGGATCGATTGATACCACCCCCATTATTGTGGGATGTTCCGTTTTCAATCTACAGGCCTGTAAAGCCTGGGCCTGCTTGTAATGACAGGAATGTGGATTAATACTGCTGTTTTTATCAATATTTCAGGGTTTTTTCATTTGGATCTTAGTTGTATGGACAGAAAAAGTGTTTTAAAGAT